>JAUTXW010004079.1:420000-440000 GCA_030620095.1 Kuschelorhynchus macadamiae
GGTCACACATCATTTTAACGAATCAAAAATTTTACACATTGAACACTAGAAAAAGGGTATTATTTATTCTTATTTTTATATTTTAAATTTAGACGACGAATAATTGCTTAAAAATCATAAATATTTCTTTTTCAAATTACCTCTCTATATTGCTCCATATACTCAATAAAGTACTATTTAGTTTTAAAACATTTTTGAACATAAACCCTTTTTATACATACGTTTGACATATTTAACCTATTTCTGTCATAATTTGACAGAAAAACACTTGGTTTTAAATTGTTTATTTCTTGTCAAGTAATGTCAAAACGTTACTAGGCAAGACATACATATTTTTATATTATTTCTGAAAACTTATTCAAAAGTGTCTTTATATTTCAATTAGTGTAAGTACCTCCTAATTATATATATATATATATATATATATATATATAATATATATATATATATATATATATATATATATATATATATATATATATATATATATATATATATATATATATATATATATATATATATATATATATATATATATATATATATATATATATATATATGCTCCTCATCTCTCTGGCACATTGTGAAATTAATATTTCACCACTAGTTGAAACATGACTTTCTTTTTACTACTATTTGCTAAAGGAAATATTAGTAACTATTTATTTCGTTTGAAATTGTAACGTTATTGGAAAAATATTATTATTTAACTTAAATAAATATATAATAATATATTGCATAAATAATTTGTAATAACGTTGTAAAGTCTTGGATCAAAGAGATAAAATAAAATCAAAAGATGGGTTTTATGAAAAGTTTACCATATTCTAACAAATAAAGTAAAGGGAATTAAATATTTATCATATTAAGGGTCACAATAACCGTGTTATTTATTATGTACATAAAACAGATCAATACTAACATTAGCAAATAATCAGTAATTATTTACCCTATATTTTTTAATCATTATGATATATTTACCAATATTTCTGCAAAATAATCAAGATTTGCTTCTATTTGTAATCTACAAAAAGCACATGGGCCTAATTATACTGAAAAACATATATATATATATATATATATATATATATATATATATATATATATATATATATATATATATATATATATATATATATATATATATATATATATATATATATATATATATATATATATATATTTATTTGGAAAATCAAAAACAACGGGGTAAATTTGGTGAATCTTTTTTTTTCGTATATATAAAGCTCGAAAAAATGCATGCCGTTTGTTTATTTATATTGGTAGGTAGCAAGTTAGTGCTTTGCCAGGCAATTCATTTGTACAGTTGTAGGTACAAAAGAACACTACAACTGTACACATGAGCAGCACACAATAGCAGAATATTATTTATTTTAGCAGAAAAAATGTTTGTATTTTTATGGCTACGAGGAAAGTTTATTGCCCCTAAAACAAACATTTACATTTTAAGAATGTTGAGGTATTCTTACCTCTTAAATTACAATAAAATTGGACTGTATATTTAATGTATAATGTTTTGTTTGGATACAACGCATATTCATATATTCTTCTTTGTAGCGAAGACTACTACAAGGATGTTGACCTCAAGGCGTTAAAAAAATTAGGCTATTAAGGAAGTCATCAAAGATGCGGCACGATGAATGTGTGATATTTTTGACTGGTGATTTGAATGAAGTGTCTATTCAGAGAGAACCTTACATTGAAAAGACTTAATGTTATTTTTACATTTAGGTCAAAATTTAACCAAAAATCATAATTATGAATGGATGATTGAATCTATAGCTGTAACTTAGTATTTATTTGTTAACTTTTTACTGTTTCATCGTTATTTCTATGTTGTAAAGTGTGTTAATATTTAGAAAAATAAAACATTAAATAATTATTATGTGTTTTATTTTTTTACCAACAATATTAGTGATTTTTTTCTGCATATAAGATTCTCTAATATTTAGGCGTAATTATTTGCGTTTTAAAGGGACTCGTTAATATTTCAATATGGTGTGCACCTCACTCATAAATATCATTTTTCTACGACCGTCCGAAAAGTATCATTTTCCGCATTTTTTCAATGTAGAAAATGTCACTTCAAGGAACTACTGCCACTAAATGTACTAAAGTGTTTTATTCCAACCTAGTCTGAAAGTATTCCTTTTAGTTTACAAACTTTAGAAATTTTTAATTTTCATTTTAAATTATACAATATAAAAAAATCTAACCTTAAACGTAGTCTTAGTTTTTATAATAAAAATTCAGTACTGAATAACGATTTTCACGTTAACATATTTGGCGAACAATTGACAAAATACAACCGACTAACATAAAATGTAAATCATTCGTCAAATATGTTAAAGTGACAATCGTTATTTAGTACTGAAATTCTATTATAAAAACTAAGGCTACGTTTAGGGTAAGCTTTTTTACATTGTATATTTTAAAATGAAAATTAGAAATCCCTAAAATTTGTAGATTTTTGAAAGAGGCCTAAAAATGGCAGAAACGTCAAGTAAAAAAAATTATTCAAAACTGTTGTGATCTAATTTGATTTAACATAATATGCTAAAACCAAGAAATCCTTATTGAAAAAAGTTATGATATTGGAAGGTCAAATAGAATAAAACCAATATATATATATATATATATATATATATATATATATATATATATATATATATATATATATATATATATATATATATATTTTTTTTTTCTTTAACCATATATAAATATTTTATTAATTATTTTCTTGGGCATAGGTTAACTCATTAAGAAGTAAAACTATAATTTAGTCGACGTTTCGCTCATTATATTGAGCTTTTTCAAGATATTTATTTTCTACAATAAAAACATGTATAGTTAGTATTTAAATTGGTTAAAACATTATTGAAAAAACATCACTCAAAAAAACATTACATTTAAAACAATATAATCATGAACACAAAAATACATTTAAAACAACATTAATATTATACAGAGTACGTACCTTGGAAACATGTCAGTTTTACCAATGTTTTGCGATTGCAATAATTTCGACACGTCTGGAAGTCTGGTAGATAAAAACGAGACAAATTTTTTCTTTTTTTTTTTTTTAATATTTACTTAGATTTTTATTGCTGTACCGAGTTTGGGTTTATGATCTTTCTGAAATGTACAGGGTTTTATGTATGGAGTAGTTTATTTATTTAGTTATTGATGTCTTTTTTATCGTTGACGGCATCTTTCTCTTTTTTAATTTGTATCATTTCTTTTATTGTGAGTTTTCGATAATTAGTTTCTTGCTCTAAAATTTTGGTTTGTTTAAAATCGAATTCATGTTTTTCTGTATGTTCGTGTTTGTGGAGTGCAGTTGATGCATTTTTTGTGTATTTGTGTCCGTTTAATCGACTATCTAAGTATTGTGTTGACATTCCTATGTACTTTTTAGAGCAATTTAAACATGGAATTGAGTAAACTAGGTTTGATTTCTTTTTTTTTTTATTACTTTGCTTTTCAAGGGAGTGAAAAGACCGTTTAGTAAATTCTGTGCTTTATGACAGACAGTTATGTCGTGTTTAGACAATATATGATTTATTTTTTCTGATAGACCGTCTGTGTAGGGCATTGCAACGTATTTAGTATTACCATTTCTTTCTTTTGTTGCTTTCTTTAAGTTATTATAAAAAACATGAGTTCGTTGTTTAAAAACTCGTAGTATGTTTTTTTCCGGATAATGGTTATTTATTAAAGTCTCCTTAACCTTCTTTAAAATCTCAGGACGATATTCTGGGGAAGTAAGTGAGATGGCACGATCGGTTAGACTTATAATAACGCTATTTTTTTGATTCTTTGGATGGTTGGAGTTAAAGTTTAAGTACCGCCCTGACCATGTTTTTTTTGTATACCACTTGGTTTTTATATTTTGATCTTTCTTGTTTCTAATTAGGGTTAAGCCTAGAAAATTAATTTTGTTTTTGTCTTCAATTTCCATGGTAAATTTTAATTTGGGGTGAAAATTATTGAAAGCATTTAATAGGTCATTAATATGGGTTTTTGAAACGGCAGTTAAACAATCGTCCACAAATCCTTTAAAAAAAGAAAGGTTAAAATCAAGTTCACTTATCACATTCTCCTCCAGATATTCCATAACTAATTGTGCGACAATGGAGGAAATAGGTGAACCCATAGCGCAACCATCTAACTGTTGATAATATTTGTCCTCATACTGGAAATAATTATTATTTAGAGTAATGTTAATAGCTTCTATAAATTCTTTTAATGGAAGTGTTGTGTGACCCTTTAATTCGTCCCATTTTTGTGTTATTATGTCAGATAAAAGTTCATTCGGAATATTTGTATATAGAGAAACAACATCAAGAGATATTAGTATATGATTGTCTGGAATGTTTACCTTGTCAATAAATTGTTTAAATTCAAATGAATCTTTAACAAAATAATCGTTTTTTTCCGGTTATTTTGGACATACAATTAGACAAATATTTCGACAGTTTATAAAAAGGAGATTGGATACATGATACAATGGGCGTTAAAGGTATGTTAGCTTTATGCAACTTAGGAAGACCGTATATTTTGGGTGCTACTGCGTTGTGTATCATTAGGTTTTTTGCATCTTTATCAGAAATAACTTTTTTATTTAAGATTTTTTTATGAACATGTTATTTTTTGTTTAATAAGAGGTCGTTAAATCACTTTTTAATTTTTTGTAAGTATTTACGTACCTAAGCAATTCTTTAATTTTTGTATCATAGTCGTAAGAGTTCGTTATCACAGTTTTATTTGATTTATCAGGTTTAAGGATTTTAATTTGAGGGGTCTCCTTTACGAATTGCTGGGTTTTGTTAATTTTTTTCTGTATTTTTTTTTGAAGGTTTGAATATTTAATTTTTTTATGTTTTATTTTAAGATTATGGTTTGTTACAACGTTTACAACATTAGCGCGAATTGAATCTTTGATTTCATTCGGTTTATCTTGAATTATGCTTTCTACACAGACGATATATTCAGTGGTTGGTAAATGTTTTTCAGTTGTTATTCGAAGTGAAAAATGATCACCCAAAACAAGAACTTCAGCAATATCCTGTGGAATTTCAGTGTCAGAGATGTTACTTAGTAATTTGATATATTCAGTGGTTGGTAAATGTTTTTCAGTTGTTATTGGAAGTGAAAAATGATCACCCAAAGCAAGAACTTCAGCAATATCCTGTGGAATTTCAGTGTCAGATATGTTACTTAGCCATTCGGTTGTATTTATTTTTTTGTCGTTGTGTGGTATATGAGAAATTAAATTTGTAAATTTTGTTTGATTGCGTGCTTTAGTGTATTTAAAAGTTTTTTCATATTTTAAATATTCGAATTTCAGAAATTTATTGAGTTGATTTTCAGGTATAACAATTTTTTAAGTAACTAATTTGATTATTTATTTCAGAATTTAAATGATTTATATTTTTCGTTGTTTCCGTGACTGTCAAATTTAAAATTTTTTGTTTTGTATTATTTATTATATCATTGAACTTGTTTTCAAGGTACGTACCTGCAAATCTTATGTGTGACGTATTAAAATTTAGGAAGGCTGGCATCACATCTGCATGCTTGCATCTCAGGAGTTACCTAGTTTTTGATACCATCTGGAGATGTTTCTGAGGTAATTCGCCGTGTCTTCATCATATGTCTCTCCAATATTTTTGAAAAAGTTTGTGTTTGGTCTTTGCATCTTTAACCCTTGCAAGTTATATTTTTCGTTTTTTTTTTCTTTAACCATATATAAATATTTTATTAATTATTTTCTTGGGCATTAAAACAACCTATGATCATGAACACAAAAATACATTTAAAACAACATTAATATTATACAGAGTACGTACCTTGCAAACATGTCAGTTTTACGAATGTTTTGCGATTGCAATAATTTCGACACGTCTGGAATTCTGGTAGATAAAAACGAGACAAATTTTTTTCTTTTTTTTTTAATATTTACTTAGATTTTTATTGTTGTACCGAGTTTGGGTTTATGATCTTTCTGAAATGTACAGGGTTTTATGTATGGAGTAGTTTATTTATTTAGTTATTGATGTCTTTTTTATCGTTGACGCCATCTTTCTCTTTTTTAATTTGTATGATTTCTTTTATTGTGAGTTTTCGATAAGTAGTTTCTTGCTCTAAAATTTTGGTTTGTTTAAAATCGAATTCATGTTTTTCTGTATGTTCGTGTTTGTGGAGTGCAGTTGATGCATTTTTTGTGTATTTGTGGCCGTTTAATCGACTATCTAAGTATTGTGTTGTCATTCCTATGTACTTTTTTGGGCAATTTACTTAGATAGTCGGTTAAACGGCCACAAATACACAAAAAATGCATCAACTGCACTCCACAAACACGAACATACAGAAAAACATGAATTCGATTTTAAACAAACCAAAATTTTAGAGTTGTTTTAAATGTATTTTTGTGTTCATGATCATAGTTTGTTTTAAATGTAATGTTTTTTTGAGTGATGTTTTTTCAGTAATGTTTTATCCAATTTAAATACTAACTATACGTGTTTTTATTGTAGAAAATAAATATCTTGAAAAAGCTCAATATAAAGAGCGAAACGTCGATTAAATTATAGTTTTACTTCTCAATGAGTTAACCTATGCCCAAGAAAATAATTAACAATATATATATATATATATATATATATATATATATATATATATATATATTTATTTATATATATTTATACATAATGTGTTTTCATTCCGCGTGTACATCCATTCACTACTGTCGTTCTGAAAAGAACAGTTTTACGGACGTTTCGCCAAAATCACATTTGCCATTTTCGAAGCTTTCTTTCTCGAGACTCTATTCGGATGAGAGAAAATACATTGTATGTTTCCATCCGTGAAGGACTAAGAATCAACACACATATTATCTGTTAAAAAACATCATATAGTTGTAGAATTTCAAGACGTTTTGGTTGCGACACACGTGTGTTAATTTTTTTATCATTACTTGAATTTTTTCTTAATTTCTAGGAAACCTCTTCAGTGGCCATATAACTAAAATTTAGTACGAGATAGTATTGTTTACAAAAAATTATTAGGTAAACAATTGGTTACTATAGTTAGCAGTGGCTTGCGCATTATCAAATATTAAAACATTTTTATATAAAATATTACACAGTTTATTTTCTTGTCTGAACTGAAATTATTTTCTTAATTGTTAGTCACCTGTAAATGAGAGTTGCCTCTTGTACTATTTTAGTCTGTCTGGTATATTTTGAGAAAGCAATTAAACTTTAAAAAGAAAGAGGAACATTTCAAATCCATGTTTTTCTTAATTTAAGATAATGTTTATTTTATTTCTGCTTAATTCTTAGTGGAGCTGGTATTACGTTTCATATTTTAAATAGAACACCATATGTATCAGTGGTGATTATGTTTTAAAGATGTGTGAAGATTATTTTAAACCTAGATTTGTTCTTCCGTGTACTGAGATAGTTCTTTTAATGCCTTATTTAGAATTATAGTAATGTATATAGGTTGCATTAAAGAAAACTGAAAAAAATCAAACGCAAAATATGGTCGGTCACATAGTAAAATAAAAAAGAATACTAGTATTAGACACGA
This sequence comes from Kuschelorhynchus macadamiae, assembly GCA_030620095.1. Classification (NCBI taxonomy): domain Eukaryota; kingdom Metazoa; phylum Arthropoda; class Insecta; order Coleoptera; family Curculionidae; genus Kuschelorhynchus; species Kuschelorhynchus macadamiae. Next base: position 427,621 of record JAUTXW010004079.1, read on the forward strand.
AATAGACTCGGCCGGTTGCAGAAAGCGCTATTAAAATTTAGAATGTTTAACGGAATGTCAAATTTGACAGCGAGTTTCTAGATTTCTGTAAGCAAATCCGAATGCTCGTTTACATGTTCTAAACAGCAATTAAGTTTTGTGTAATCGTGGGATCACTTTTTTTTTAAGTTGAAAATTGTCATCATATCAGTGAACACAGATCAAAAACCGATGAAACATGTTAATAAATCTGAGAGGTTGCACTATATAACGGTACTAGTTTTAAACTTTTTAAACTTTCCTTTACAATTGATATCATAATCTGCAATAATATAAGATTATACTATACCTATTAAGGAAAAATTGATTTTGTTTTAATTTTTCCTGTATCTCTTTATTGTTATGGCTCCCATATATATATATATATATATATATATATATATATATATATATATTTATATATAACAATAGAAGAAATATAGGAAAAATTAAAACAAAATCAATTTTTCTTTAATCAGTATAGTATAATCTTTTTTATTTTAAATAAAACACCTCATATATTATTACAAATAACTGAAGATAAATGCTAATAGGTTCGAAACGTTCCTCTCCAAAACGAAGCGGTTGTGGACCCCTCTTTAAATGAAATTTTTATTTTTTGAGTTAAAAAATTTGAACATGAATTGATTTCTGTATAATGATAAACACATCTTTAAATCATAATCACCACTAATACATAGGGTGTTCTATTTAAAATAAGTAAAAATGAAATAAACAGACATTATCTTAAATTAAGAAAAACATGGATTCGAAATGTTCCTATTTTTTTTTAATTCTAATTGCTTTCTCAAAATAGATCAGACAGACTAAAATAGTAGAAAAGGCAACTCTTGTTCACATGTGACTACAATCAGCTTAGACAAGAAAATAAGCTGTGTAATATTTTATATAAAAATGTTTTAATATTTGATAATGCGCAAGCCACTGCTAACTATAGTAAGCAATTGTTTAGCTAATACTTTTTTAAAACAATACTAGCTCGTACTAAAATTTAGTTATATGGGTACTGAAGAGGTTTCCTAGAAGTTAAAAAAAATTCAGGTAACGATAAAAAAATTAACACATGAAAAACTACAACTATATGATGTTTTTTAACAGATTTTTGGTTTTAAAATTTGCAACTAATTTTTTGGAACTTATTAAAAAATCACCGTGTATAAATAAATGAGGGTTGTCGGATATGATATCCGCTATATTTTTTGTTCATTTGTCGTAAAATTGTTTTTTATATCATATTTTGATATTTTGGAATCTACAAAAGTTTCTTTTTTATTTCAACTCTAACTAAATCATAAAAGAGTAAAATCGAATGGCTCGTTTGAGTACACTTATGTCCATTTAAGTAGTATAGACTAAATGACTACCAAATTCAAACCGCTATAACTTTAAGCTATTTCATCAAACATCAAAACCATTATATAAGCTCAAGTCTTCATATGTTTTTCTGTTATATTATGTTTTTGCATTTAAGGACGATGGTAGAAAAATGTTTACTACCTTGTATAACAAGAACATTTGTAACAAAGAGATCGACAAACGAAACAAATAAAATGATAAGAAAGTTGCTAACAACAAAATGGAAAAGGTCGCTGCGTGAAGGGCTGTGGAGTTTAATAATTAATAAACGAAACCACCAACAGATGTAACAGCTGGCATTTGTTATTTAAGATAATATCCAGTGAGGGTTGTTGGATGTGTTACTGCTTGCGTTGTGAAGAAGCCTGTCAAATGATGAATTTCAATTCAAGCGAAACAGGCAATATATTTCGAAGGAAATTAAAATCAACGTTTCTATTAAAGGTTATACTAAAAAATTAATCACTTTCTTCTCCTGTCTAATATGACGCTTCAGATGATACAATGCCGTTTGGGCAAAATTTCATAAAAACGTCGAGTTTTTACTATTATCAAATTATTCATTTTAATAACAGTTTAAAATATTAAAATGTTCATCTAGTAATCTTTGAAAAGTTCCTTGGTAAACCTAAAATGACGTCAATATAAAATAGTTCTTTATTTTTTAATATTGGATAATATATTTTTATATTGTTGGTTTATGTTAGTGAAGGTTTACTTATATATTAAACAGAATATTGCTAACGACAGTTTTAATAGAAAATGTATGTGATGATCTAATAGATGAGGACTCTGTTTATGACGAAAAATGATAAGAACGAAGAAGATAATTGTAAAAAGGAAACTGATTACATATAGGAAAATAATAACATTACATCAAATACTTTGCCTTGTTAAAAGAATATAAAAAATAAATAGTGCTTTAAATTATCTAACTGATGAAATTAAGAGTATAAAGACAAAATAATTCAGCCATCTCAAGGTTTAACTTTCATACTGTATAACAAGACGAATTGTAGCAAATGTTTCAAAGGTATTCAAACTTTATAATATACTAGTAATATCAATACAATAATTACGACTAAAGACCAATATACTTAACACAGTAACAATATTTGCTTATCGTTACTGCCCCATAAACACATATTCATTGGGAAGGTATTGGTCCGATGACTACAACAAGTGATGCATCGACCCCTGGAAGGCTGCCGATTGGGGTTAGAAGTTGAATATGTCCGACAGTCCCCTTCATTGGCAACGCGTAGGCTAGTCAGCGACTAGCAACTAAGATTGCCCGCATATACCCTTTACGTGTATTAGGAGCATAGCCATCGTTTTGCCGATTTAAGTTAGAAGTAATGTAAACTATGGTAGGTTAGGTGGCACCATCAGGTTCATTCTACATTTACAGAATAGGAAGACTTTCAATAGAGGGAAAGGGCTACAAGGCATCTCCGTAAATTATTTTTCTGTATATGGGATGATCCAAAATGGTGCGTAGAGTAAGGTTAAAGATGTTTTATTCTATTTAAGAAATTTGACTTTTTACCGTTGCACACTACTGGATCCAGTATATACACGAACGTGAGATATCTTATGAGCCACTACAACTTTTCTATATTCAACATTTTATTTCAGCTCATACAGTTTTCCCGGTATGGGGAGTCTAACCTGGAATCACCCACTCTGTTACATGGAGATCTCTAGTATAAACATTTCATTGTAGTTGTTTCATGGTAGATCATTATATCTAAATTAGCTATTTAGGTTGATCTACGATTATATATTTCTAGATTATTTGAACTTAGCACTTTCTATGTAGTTTTCCCTCTTATACATAAATCTAATTGTTTCTTAATGGATGATATGTAAATATAATTGTTTAGAAATTCTTCTGAGTTAAATACATGGCTTGATCGAAAGGAAAAAGTGACTGTATTCTCGTATCAAAACGAGAAGTGAATGTTAGATGGTAGATCTATATTTACCAAAATAGAGAAGTACAAATCAGTTTAAGCTCAACAACACGTTTAGAAGTTAGCATTTTAATTAAAAATTAAAAGAACATTTTTTTCAAAAACTTTTAGGTGTATGTCGCTTTTCCTACAAAGTGGTTTAAAGAGCACAAAGCCGGTTACTATCCTCGGTTTTCTTACCCACGTGGAATAGTTCAGGCAATAAAACATAAGTGATTTTTTGCTAACATAACTAACTAATTAAATTCAAATTAATTACTTGATTTTTTATTTATTTAAACAGATTAGTATATTTCCTTATTTTGGAAAGAAATAAACGAGTAATAAAAACGCAGGTCCTCAGTATAAAATATTTATATTTAACGAAAATATGAGAGACTGGATGGATTACAAATTAAAAAGAAATCTATAAAACAAACTTGACAAATTATATTATTATTATTATCACACAATAAAGATTCTACAACCTAAAATTCATCAGCGTCCAAACAAACATTTAAAAAACCCAAAAAATGTTAAAATTATAATCTTGCAAAACATATCGACGTAAATATTTATGCAATAGGTCAAACACACTTTCAAATCCCATATAACATCCCATCTACATGATAATTTTCAATTATTTGATATTTCATTTCTATTGTTTTCCTGACTTTGTTTACAAATTAATTATTTCAAAATTATGGAGAAATGGTGTCTACTGTTAAATTTATAATAAATAAAAGATATATTAAAATTAATGTACTTTTTCATTGCCACTTTAAATTCTCTAATTCTCTAGAGGTGTAAATAGATTAGAAACCTTATGTAGCATACTTAAGACATTAAAAGTATTACTTCAATTGAAGAGTCACTCCAGAGTTATTTAAATTCAAAGGACTTTTACGCATTAAATTAAATTAAAATTAGAATGTAATCATTGAAGATTGATACGAGTTAATTTGTATATTCTTAATATTAGTAATGCACATGTGTTTCGAGTTCAATTTTTAACATAGTATACAGTCCCAAATTTGTATTTTGTAAGCAAAAAGAAAATAATTGGTCAGACAGACTTAACCAATACGTTATTCTATACGTATATTTTAAGTTTTGCCTATGTTAACACCTCATAAAAGTTGTTTTAACAGTAAATAAATTAAATGAATTCCAAGTTTGTAATTCAAAATAAGCTTCTACCTTTTTCTTACTTAACCAAAGTAATCGCCTAAGAAATATTAATAATCGAATGTTAGATTTGGTGATTCGTAAATAATACAAAGTGTTTGATTAATAGAGCCCTAGATAAGCTTATTCAAGAAGATAACTATCACCCTGCTTTGGAAATATCATTTCAGTACTCTGAATCTGTAAACCGTAAACGCGATTTTGATTTGAACCTTGAAAATAATTTTCGCCAAGCAAACTTTCCGGTAATGTATGAAACCTTTTTTAACATTAATTGGTCATTGGCAAATGATGTTGAAAATGAATGTGCATTGTTTTATGCCAAAATTTTTGAAATTCTTGATGCTTGTGTAGTAAACTATAAATAAGTGCCTAAACGTAAATATATGGTTCACCATGGTTCACATCGAAAATAATTTAGAATATAAAAAAAAGATAAATGTCATAGAAAGTACCTAAAAGATGGTTGCTTGCAAAGTTTGGAATTATTTATGAACCTGAATATATATATATATATATATATATATATATATATATATATATATATATATATATATATATATATATATACTGAAAATTGAAACGGATTTTAAGAGTAATCCTAACAAATTTGGTCATTTATAAAAAATAAAAAAGAAATGTACAGTATGCCTAATGATATGTTTTATAATAATAATGAATTAAGTGATCCTTTAGATATTCCTAATTCTTTTGCATCTTATTTTGAACAATCATTTTCTAATTCAGATACAAATTATATTGAGGTAGACAACATTGCTTCCAATCTCAATATTGACGTTCCATATTTTTCCGAAGAGGATGTTACAGAAACTTTAAAAAAATTCGTCGGAAAAACACAACGAGACCGGATTGCTTTTCTTATTCATGATTGTAAATTAGTCTTATTAGAGCCTTTTTTGTTTATTTTTAACTTGTGCTTAAAGCAGCGCACGATACCACAGCTATGGAAAATGTTCAGAGTTTGTCCAGTATACAAAAATGGTGACAGAAATTAAATTTCGAACAATAGACCTGTGTCTATCATCTGTAATATTTGCAAAGTATTTGAGATCATGCTACATAATTCTCTTTTTCCTTTAGTTAAAGAGCTTGTTCTACCTCAACAGCATGAGTTTTTCAAAGGAAGATCTACAATTACAAATTTGCTTTGTATTTCACAGGATTTAGCCGAATCAATTGATACAGGAGTTCAAACTAATGTAGTATACTTAGATTTTTCGAAAGCGTTTGACCAAATCTATCACAAAATTTTACTTATTAAACTTAAAAATATTGGGCTCTCTGACTCATTAATACAACTCTTCAGTTTATACTTATCGGGACTTAATGGATATATTTCTAACAAAATATTGCAATTTCTGGTGTACCTCAAGGTAAGGGGTTTGTATTGGGACCGTTATTTTTTATTCTCTTCATTAATGATATTGATCAATTAATGTATACTGACGATATCAAAATTTATAATAATATCAGGGGGATAGAGAGAGGATTGCGTGGAGCTACAGAAGAATCTGAATATTCTAAATATATGGGTAAGACCCCCACCAACAATTTAACGCTTAATATTGAGAAATGTAATGTAATATAATTTTCTAATAGACTTTCAATTTGTAAATACGACTATTCCACTGCAAATAATGCTATTTCTCGTTGTGACTTATTTCGCGATCTAGGAGTTCTATTTGACTCAAAACTCTCATTCGTCCCTCACATGAATAATATTGTTGCTGAACCTCCAGGATATATGGATTTATTATACGCTACACGAGAGACCTTAAAAATATTAGTGTACTTAAGCTATTGTACAATTCCTACGTCCGCTCTAAATTGGAATACGGCTCAATTATTTGGCGGCCTGAGTACAATACACATATTGAAGGTCTAGAAAGAATACAACATGGATTTTTAAAATATGCTTGTTTTTTGAGAGACGGTATATATCCTCCCAAAGGCTATCGCATGAGCAGCTTCCTAAAAGTTTTGAGTATGATTCCCTAAAAGATCGTCGTGAATACCACCGTTTAATCACTCTGTTTAAATTGGTTAATTATAGGATTGATTGTTCTGATATATTAGGAAAACTTAATTTTTGTATACCTCGCTTAAACTCACGGCAACAAAATTTATTTTACTTGCCCAAATTGCGCACAACAATTCTAAAATTTTCAACTCTATTTTTAATGTGTGAAACATATAACAACAATCCAAGTTTCGATTTTTTCATGGCTAGTGTTTCTGCCGCGGCGTTCGCTATTACGTCGAGATTATTTATCCGTATAGATAGATCTCTTTTATGTTTTGCCTCAGATTGTTTCCCGATATAATGCGCTTCTCTTGTCTCTGCTTTCTTTCTGATTCTCAATCTTTACATTTTTCAAACAAATCATAATTTCTTCGTTGATATCCTCATTTGTTCCACAATTTAAATCTAAAAGTACCCCTGAAAAAGAGATTGTTTATGCTTATTTTAGTAGCAATACCAAAATGTTTCCTAGCGCAAAATGCATAGTTTTTTTATCTAAACCTTATTATCTTAATGGCACCCTGTATACCATCCATAATAGTATCAATATGCCATAATACTATATTATATATACTTCCCAGAAGTGGCGCACTTTAAATCAACCTTTAAAATCACTATTTACATTACTTGAAGCAAGTGATTTTAAGAAAAATCATTTTGCTGGTTTGTAAATTTTTAACTAAATTAATTTTAAGTGCCTCGTTAAATATTTAGTTCTGCAATAAAACTTCTTAGATTTGAAGTACAATTAAAAATATAATATAAGAATGGGATTTTAATTTTAAAAAAATACATGATTTTTGCCAACTCTGAAAGCTCAACTATGCTTGTCTTTATAAAATAGATGTAACTGAGGATCTTACATGAAACAATCCCTGACTAATCTATAGAGGGTGCCCCCGAGATAATAGTTCAAAACACACCTTGATTAAATATACAAAATATTAATTGAAGTGGAAACGAGAGCTGCTGTACCGAGGAGCACCGGACTTAATTATCAAAGGGATTTTTCTATGAATTTTTTTGAGTTTTAGGCAATAGTTCATTTCTCAGTTATTTGTTACAGGAGAAAACCAAAGCTTAAGTTATATGAAGGGTGACGGATATATTAAATTTAAATGTTTATAACCCCATTTCATCATACACCATAATCTTACATCATAAATTGTTTATATTTATATATTGTTTTATATTGTGCAAGGAAAACGTTGAAATAAAAGTCGAAGCTTTTTACTGCTTGTAATCCCTAATCAAAATCCTAACGTAATTGAATTCTGTGCTCCAGCTATTGCTTATGCGCACTACACAGGGTCACAGGAATGTTGAATGATTTTATTGATATTAATATTAACACAGAGGCTTAAAAACCGGTATTTAAAAATTGACCTTATGATATGCAGATTTGACTTTTCGTAACAATAAAACTACTACCATAGTTTTAACGTTTTAACTAAAAAAATGGCCTTTTCAATAATTTTTTTTGTCAAGCAACCAAATTATTTAACCGGTATTTTATTATGTCTGCTACTTTAATTTTCTCAGTGTAATATTATTCTCATATGGTTTTTATTTGTTTTAATATGAATTATCTCAATTAAACAATCATGGCTCTTAGGTTTATGTTTGTTTATTTATAGCATAATAACGTTAATTAAAAGAAAGATTGTTTTAAACTAAAATTAATTTTGTTATTTCTAATTTCTCGCTAGTATGCGATATTTAGGTGGTATATTACAGACTAAAAGGAAACTTTCCCCATCTAAAAAATATTTTGCACGCTCTAACTCAGACATGGACTCTATGGCCCTGATAAGTTGTAATTAAGTGACGTCATTTTTGTTGTTTTCGATACTCACAAAAATTATCTGGATGTTTGGAAACATTTACTTTTTCTAATGGGACAACATATACATTTAGCATATTTTTGTATCACATCTTTCACTGTAATTATATTAGCTGCATATCTAGATTTTTTAAAGTTTTCTAAAACTATAATTTAGTGTGGTAGTGGGTATATTTATAGGCTTATTTTAATTAACACCATTTTTTGTAGATTGCATTAAACCATAATTATAAATATTTATATTTAACAAAATGTTTGTTTTTTAAAACCAGAATGACGCAGATAATAATTTAAAGGTTTTTATAATACAATTCTATACAGTGGCATAAAGAGTTCAAATTTGATTTTACCCACACAAAAAGGAGATTCTGAATAAAATGCCAGCGTTTAATTGTTGTGGTTAGCGTTCGTTGTAGAATCATAAAAGTGACTTCGCTCACTTTTACTGGGCCGTTTTCATCAGGGACATACCCTTAATTAAAGAACAATCTGCACTAGGTACTAGGCATATTTTATGTGTATTAATGTTACTTCTTCTGAAATTAGTTACTAACTCATTCACAAGCAAGTCGTGCACCGAACAAGACTCAAAAAAATTTATACCAGCGTCATTCATTTCAAGGTTGTATCTATAGTCTTAACAGAAAAGTCTTATAGCAACTCACACTAGAAAATACTACATAAGCGTGCAACTTTAAAAGCAGTTTATGTAATATGAAATATATGAACTTTCCAAACACGCGTAGTTATTGAAAAAAATGTAATATGAATAAATCTAAATTTATTATGTGACATTTCTCTTAGTGGAAAAGGCTATATTTTGCAAATAATAACGCAGTGTTAAACAATAGCTAGGTATGAAAATAGGCAAAGGCATAGTTATAGCGTAGCAGAAATAAACTAGCAACGCCACTCTCTCTAATTTTTCCGTTTGCCGACAAAATTCGGCAAATTGTTGGCAGTATATTAAGCGCTTCAGTTGAGATCTGTCGTTCGAGCTGTGAGGTTTGAGCGTTGCGTTCCAGAACAGAGGCGGATTGGCGAAAATAAGTACGTTACTGTGTATTGCTGTTGGGCGTCTCAACACGTCGAAAAAATTATTTATATTTTCTTTTCTTTGATGAATTATAGTTAGTTTAGATCTTCTAATCGGTACATTTCAAATAAAATATACAATATGTTTCTGTTTAATATTTTGAATACATTCTTGTTTTGACGTCACGTAAATGTAAAAGAGTGAAGCTGAGTATTTTTGACCATATGTGCTAAAAAAATGATATGAAAATAGGAATTATTTTAAAATCTGTATATCCAAAAATAAAAAATAGTTATTAAGGAAATCTTGAATTTTTGTCACTTCCAGCTTTTAGCCTCAATTCTAATATTTACTTCCCTCGTAAAAGGGAAGTATTGTAATTATGAAAAAATCACCCTCCGAGATTTTTTCAGATCTTCACGTGTTAGGGCTCTTAGATGACGAAAAACATGTTTTCTCAATTCCGTCGGTCTGACTTCAAATTTTGGTCAAAAATTAATATGGCGAAAAAAAATATCGGCCTAGTAAAATGTTAAAAAAAATATTTTTAAAAAACTACTCATTCAATTTATCTGAAATTTTGCAAAAACTCTTTACACAGCTTTACGTTTTAGCCTCCTTAGATGTCAGAAAATATGTTTTATCAATTCCATCAATCCGTCTGTCTGTCCGTCTGTCTCTTTGACAATTAGCGGGATAGCTTAAAGATTATCCGATTGACTAAATTTTGGTCAAAAATTAAGAGTCATATAGGGATAGCCTAGTAACATTTTGGTAAAAATCCACTGTGGCAAAACAAAATCGCGGCTTAGTGAAATGTTAATAAAACATATTACACAACTACTCATTTAGTTTAACTCAAATTTTGCAAAAACATCAAGTATTATGTTGGAATCAACTGGTAAGAGTTTGGTACGAATCCAAGATAGCGGAACAAAATGGCGGCTTAATAAAATATTTAAAAATTCAGCCGGAAAAAAATGCTTAATAGTTTGATTTAAAATTGTGTGCCATAACGAAATGTAGTATAAGGATCAACTAGTAAAATTGTGGTACTAATTCAAGATGGCCGAACAAAATGGCTGAAAAAAAAGGTTTGTAATCGTGAAAATATCATCCTCTTAGATTTTACACATATTTATGAGTCCCTAGATGCCAAAAAATATGGTTTATCAATTCCGTCGGTCTGCCTGTTAGTTCGCGACTTAGCTTAAAGGCTACTTACCCGATTGACTTCAGCTTCTTTTCAAAACAAAATGGCGGCCTAGTTAATTGTTAAAAAATATTATTAAATACCATTTGTCCAATTTATCTCAAATTTTGCATAAACATCTAGTATTATTTTGGATTCAACTCGCAGAGTTTTGTTATGAATCAAAAATGGCGGTATAATAAAATATTTAAAAATTTAGTTAGAACCTACTTAATCGATTGATTTCAAATTGTGTGCAAAACTGGGTTATTCAAGATGGCGCCCAAATAAAATTTTTGTATACGTGTAAAAATCACTCTCTCATGTTTTACATAGCTTCACGTTTTAACGTCCTTAGATCCCAAAAAAAAACATGTTTTATCAATTGCGTCGGTTTGTCTGTCTGTCTGTCAGTTCGCGACATAGTTTCAATATTACTTACCCGATTGACTTCAAATTTTGACCAAAAATTAAGGGTCATATGGGGATGATCCAGTAAAAAAAACAAAAGACATTTTTAAATTGTCGACGTTTCGCAACTTTGTAGTTGCATCCTTAGACACATATATAGATTCTATATCCTGCATGAAACCCATATTATCAGTCTTTACCAGCTACGCTGGTCCGCAGATATTTTCCATATATTAAGTTTCTAAATGGTTTTCGTTAACGATCCTCTTCTTTTTATGTTATAATGGTGTATTATTTGGGGTTGGGATCCAGTAAAAAAAAACAACGACAAACGAAGTAGGTAAAGACTGATAATATGGGTTTTATGCAGGATATACAACCTATGTGTCCTGAATCGTCAACAATTTAAAAATGACCACTCTAACATAACAAAAGGATTGTAAACGGAAACCATTTAGAAACTTAATATTTGGGAAATACATGCGGACCAACGGATTAGGTAAAGACTGAAAACATGAATTAATTAATTAATTAAGATGGCAAAATGAAATGGCGACCAAAGAAAATTTTTAAAATATCAACGTATAAAATCTTGTTTAATGTACTTTAAATTTTGCAGAAAAATTAAATGTGAAAATGGAATAATATGGTACGAATCAACATGACAGAAAAAAAACTATGTGTTATTGTAAAAACTACTTATTGAAATTACTTTAAATTATGCCCAAAAGTCAAGTATATAGAAACGAAATGGTAAAATATTGGTAGGAATCCAATATATGGAACAAAATGGCGCCCATTAAAAATGAAGACAGTATATTTAACACATATATAATGTGACTGTGTACTGAATTAAACTAGGACATACTTCACTCTTCCTAACAAATGGGAAAAATTCATAACGAGGGAAGTTCCGGGTAAAAGAAATTTACCGATTTTTTTATTTTTTAGCATTATCTAAAACTTTTTTCCTCCCCATTTTAAACTCCTACCAATTTCCGAATTGAAATGTTAAATAAATTGTACAACGTATTTTTTATTTAAAGGAAAAATTTAACGTGTCAAATATTAAATCTGTTTTTGGGTGCCCAAAATGCGTAATTTAATTAATTTTAAATGCTTATTTCAATCAGAATTAACGCATTTGGATCGCTAAAATATCTGAAACTATAATTGTATGTTCGCCAGAAACATTTAAAAATGTAACACGCCAAATTGCCTCCTTAAAAAAAACACTGACTTTAGAATTAAAAGTGTGATATCCAAAAGCTCGTAATAAGAAAATACTACATGATTTACCCTAAAAATAATGTTTT
>JAUTXW010004079.1:442500-698744 GCA_030620095.1 Kuschelorhynchus macadamiae
TAGCCGCCTAGATCGCCTGATATGAATCCTTTGGATTCCTTTGTTGGAGATAAATTCAAATCGACAGTGTATAAAACTGTAGTTCAAAGTGAGGAGGATTTAAGAAATAGAATACGAAATTCCTTTGTTATTATAAGAATACCCCTGGTATTTTCGAGTTAGTCCCCCAATCATTGTTAAGGAGCGTAAACGCATGCATTGACATTTAATTTGGCTTTTCAACAGTACTCTAAACATTTACTATAAGACAATTTTCTATTTATATTTTGTATTATTGTTATTATTTTTTTTGTTATTCTTCGGTTTTATATCTATTAGACATATAAAAGAAGCCTTATATTATTTTATTAAATGTAGTCCAGTTGGATTTTTACTTTTTTTTTCACGCTGTAAGAAGTTTAAGTTTTTCGATATAGGAGAATTTGCTCGGATTTTTAATTTTTTTTCCAGAGCGTTCCATTCTACCAAAAAAACCATAAGGCAACTTTGAGTTTTTCAAATGTTAAAAATTAGATTTTAAAATAAACAGTGAGTTATTATAAACTTACTAAAATATAAAACGGAATGGTTGACCATGCGCACGCAAGTGGCTCTCTTGTCAGAACAAGTAGCTCTTTATACACTTATTTTGCATACCAAATTAAGGGGTTTTGCAAATATTAATAGAAATCCTTACTTTTTGAAAAGTTTTGATAGGATAATGTGTTCAGAATGTTTTATTTGTCTCGAAGATGCTCAATTATATATAAAAATACACAAAAAAGACCCTTAAGTATTTTTGGTGGTTAATTAAGAAAACGCAATCAATTTTCAAAATAAACAGCGGCGTAGCATAAAATTACTGAAATAAAAATTAAAATGGCTGCCCAAGGTATTCGCTCAGTAGAGAAATGTCAATAAAATACGCTAAGGGGTTTTCCAATGTTAATAAAAACCTTCAAAATCCCTTTTTGGGATGCCATGCCACCTTGAACCCGCAGTCAAATTGTGTTTATGAGTAGAACATGGTGCAATCTTAAAAACCTAATAAACGAAAAATTAGCCAGAGGTCAATTTTACCATTATAGGGGTATAAATATTCATCTTAGTTTCAGCTTATTCGTAATGCACTACTACCATCGATTTTCGATATACGAGGTAAAAATGTTGTCTTCCTTTGAGGTTAACGCGGCATATTATATACTGTATTTAAGATACAAAGTTTGAATCTTGGCAGCGTGAAGATGGCACCCTTTATTAGCGTTGACAGCATTAAAATACATTTCTCGGTATTTGAAAATTTTGTTTTTTTTGCGTAGTTAGGTTATTAATCAAAAGTAGGGTAGCAGCGTTTTTGACTGCCTTTTAGTGTCATGTGTTTGATTTCTTGTTATGAATTAAAATGACATTCGCATTTTTGATGGTAACGTCCTATAGGTATGACACTAAGCATAAATAAAAGGATGCAAATATATGTGGAGTATTTTAATTTAAAATACTTATGTTTGGGTAATAATTTCTATTTAAATATCCTGAATGCTGTAAAGTAGTCTTAAATTACAATTGGCGATGGGCTTTTTTTATTAGTTTTGCTTTACATTTTTAACGCAAGCCGAGATATAGATGGGGCAAAATATGAACAAAAACATTATACATATGTTCCACATTTGATTCTGCTCTAACTTTCTAATTATTTAAGATATTTAAAATAGAAATTGCATGGCTAGTTAGCGAGTTTTTGTAATCAGTCATTTTGTTTAAAGATAAGGGTATCAAATTTGGTATGTTTGGAATTATCAAAAAAGAAATCTATACATTGAAAGCCATATTGCAGGGTGTTTTATGGTAATATATGTAGTTTTTAAGAAAAATAGTAGAGTGTAAAAACTACACCTCATAAACACGATCAACTATTTTACTTGATATTCCATGCACATCGTATTGCACGGAAAAATTATTTGCAAACATTTTTTGTGCACGTTCATATAAAATCTTGGATTTCCCTTTTTAAAAATTAACATTTTTAACCATTTTAATTTTCAACAAATATATCTTTTATTTTTAACTGCAAACAGAAATACTCTGCCTAGCTAATCTTTGGTCTATTAGAAAGAAAAACGATTGCTAATTTTACCATTTAAAAAATATAACCAAAATCGGTTATATTACATATATATATATATATATATATATATATATATATATATATATATATATATATATATATATATATATATATATATATATATATATATATATATATATATATATATATATATATATATATATATATATATATTTATATATATATGATGTGTTATCATTCCGGGTGTACATCCGTTCACTACTGGCGTTCTGAAAAGAACAGTTTTGCTGACGTTTCGCTAAAATCACATTTGGCATTTTCGAAACTTTCGTTCTCGCGTCCGAATAATAATAATAATAATATATATTTTATTCACGAAAGGTATATACAATAGCATTTTTCATATTGTATATAAGTATGCACCTAAGCCTAGGAAGGCTTCTATGTGCTATATTCGTTACAAATAGCATAATGTTTTTAATAATATTCAAATTTTATGTCTCTATTTACACTTCCTTAAGCATAAAAAGTGTGGAGCGTCAACCCAATATTCAACTCGCATCAAATATACAATTCGATTTGTAAATATGTGAAATCAAAAGAAAACAGGTAGTGAGTAAAATATTAAAATTAAGTTTTTTTAGCACAAACAATGTAAAGCCCAAGGAAAGAATACTTACTTATACCTTTAAAGTATTTTACCTTTTATTATTTATTTAAAATAATTTAAACGACTCTCTGCATAGCAATTTTTAGGTTGTAGTTGAAATAAATGCATTTGCTTTTTTCTTATAAATACTGCTATTCACAATATATCGTACAGGGGCGTGCGGTGAAATTTTAAGAAAGGGAAGCGATTTTTAGAAACTTACCTATTTGTAATGTTTAAAATTCGATCATTTTTGCAAATTCGTCAATGACGTCATCACAAAAACGTCGATGCTCCGACATATTTTGGAGCAGTTTATTTTTAATGGACAACAGCGATGTATGCGAAAGTCTCTCCTGCCCCGTTGAATTTCTCACGAAATTTTTTATACGTTTAAGTGTTAAAAAATTGTGTTCTACTGATGAACTTGTGGCAGGTATTGTCAATACTAATTCACACAATTTCGACACTTCGGTGCAGGCATTTTCCAGCTCCTTGTCTTTTAAAAATTGCATTAGTTCCTTGGCGTTATTTTTTGCGCTAATGTCATCAGTTTCGTAAATCACTTTTAGTTCAGATCGCAGTAACACTCGGTCGAAGAACTGGCCATAATTAAGAAGAAGAGATTTAAACGCATCTTCTGGAAAAGTTTTTCCTTTAAATGCATCAAAATTACAGAGGTCGACGAATTTAAAATCATTTAAACCGTTAAATTTATAGTTTATTTGTTGCTGAATTTGATCGATTATTTCATAAAAGAGGCGTCTGTATGATGTTTGAACATCTCCCATCTTGTCTGTTCGAAGACGCTTGGCTTGTGGCTCTACATTTAACGACATCGTTTTCTCCCAAAATAGGTCAGTCATCTCTTTTTTGGCTTAACATGTACTTAAAATCATCCACTAAGCAAAAAGCAATATTATTTGTTTTAGTTTGTAATATATTAAAAACATTGTCCGAGAATGGAAATATTTCTGAAAACATGTTCAACAAATAATTAAAATTAAAATCTCTTTTCAAACAGTACAAAAACCCCCTCGAACTATTTATTGCTTTTGAGTCCCACGTTTCATTATTTTCTATTATATTCTCAAATAGTTCAATCAGTGATTCACGATTTTCAGATACTGTTAACACAAGTCTTTCATTATAGTTCTACCTAGTAGGAGCTACTTTAGGCAATCGTTTGTGGACAATGGAGTCCAAAGATTGTGTACGTTTTGTTGACTTGGAAAAAAGCAGCCATGCCACTTAAAGTAACGAAAAATACTTTACACTCTTTAATGTGATTGATGAACTGGGATAAAACTAAATTTAATTTATGTGAAAAACAATGGACAAACACAGCACATGGGAAAGTTTCTCGAACTTTAGCTTGTAGACTCCCTAACTGTCCTGCCACCACTGCAGCTCCATCATAGCTTTGAGCAACTAATTTTTTCTCTCTATTACTTTCTTTAGTAACGTTATATACTACGGTATATAATGCATCTGCTGTCCGATTTTCGGACACATTCTTAAAACCTAAAAATACTTCCGTCTGTTTTAACGTAGCGTATTACTATAGATCATTGGCTAAAATTAGTGGTATCAGTTGTTTCGTCCAGAACAATAGCAATGAACCGGGCCTCGCCGATCTCCTGCTTAATTCTTTTTAGAATAATGGTTGCAACAGCAGAAATTAAATCATTCTGGATTCGATTCGACGTTCCGCGAAAAACGCTAGACTGCTCTAAATGATTTTTTAAGCAATCATTATATTTAGCTATTAAACTAAGTAAATCTTGAAAATTTCCTCTATTTTAAGAAACCTTTGTTTCGTCATGACCTCTAAATTCCAATTCGTGCTGTCCGAGAAAACAAACAACATCGATAAGTCTTCTTAATATTTGCCTATTTTTATCAAACTAATTCATTGTGTTGGCGGTGACTAATTTCCAACTGTTTATTAAGGGCGTGTTCAATTCTGGTTTTACCGAAGACTTTTTCTTTTATGACGGCCTGCAAATGCGCTTTGGAAATAATGTGTCTTTTTACAGCTTTGTGGAAATTGTTTAAATCGGAAAAACCAGTTTTATTCCAGAGACCTTTTTCATTTTCAAAAAGTAACATGGCCAACAAAATAATTTACTTATATTTTCACACCCTGTTAGTCATTTAAATTGTTCGTATTGTTTTTCCGGATAAAAATGTCTAATACAGTTTTTCATTTTTGTGGGTAAATTTTTTATAAATGGTTTTGCCCTTCCTTTGGAAATTATTTGAAGCTTATCAGCGAAGTTTAATGCTAAATATCCCTTTATTATTAAGACACACACCACACATTCACACACACTCTTCTTACTAAATTTTCCAACATTTTCAACGTTATTACCGACAGCCGAAGTTGACGGTATTTGCATATCCACGTCCGTATTATTGTCTTCCATATCGCACCATGCACGACGCGACGTACGTATCACACAACACACGGATAGCCGTTCAAACAAAGAACCTACTCCAACGATAGCTTCCGCCCCCACTTAAAGCACGCGACTGAAATGCAAAAATTACAAACAGCAGGTGGAAAGTTTAATAATCTCTGGCTCGATTCACAGGAAATCAAGCATACAGGACCTGGCTGTAGAGAAGCTAGCGGCCCGAATAGGTTCTATTCCATTTTCTATTATAGCGCTCGGTCGGAGTCAAGGCCGCATTTATTATGGGCTTGATAATTAAGATAATATTTTAGCATTTTTAATATAAACTAAATTAATGGTTTCCTATTTCAAAAATTACATTTTAGAAAAAGTTTTGTAATTTTTTTTGGGGAAGCACTGCTTCCCTTGCTTCCATGGACTGCACGCCCCTGATATCGTATGTCTAACGGGAGCAAGTTGTACAGCTTGATACCCAAGTAATCAATTGACTTTAAAAATGTTGTGTTATTGGGTTTCGGCAGAATATATTGTTTATGCATTGTCTAACAAAATACGATATACCGTCAACTTACTAATTCCCAAGTCCAACGAAATTACTCTGGTGCTTAAATGTGGATTAATTTGAATGTAAGCAAGAATGTTGATAATGTTATCCTCATTTCTAGTTGCACGATAAATGCACATAAATACTCTTTTACTGAAATGTCTTCTATCAGGATATTTAGCTCCATATACCCGCGCGGCTATATTCGCATTTTCGAAATTTTGGAAGTATACGGATGTTAGCCGTATACTTCCATACAACATGTCATAAGCTTCTTCAATGGAATAAGACATTTCTACCAAGTCAGTTTAAGAAAATTATGATAACATATACTCGCAAATACTAAATAAGCTCTAACAATAAATATGCACTGTTGCTTATTTGAAGTTTGACATACGGACATTTTTAAATTGAGTATCGCGCCAGCCAACCACGTTTAGTTTGCCTTTTTTGTTTTTACCCAGCCTACTTGGTAACTTGTAACTAATAATATTCTTAGTTATTAACGTTATGTCTGTGAACATTAACATTAATACAAATAATGATTTACTTTAATACAGAATAAGCTATTTTTAAAATTAGGAATTAGGTTTAGTTATTTCCTATGAATGCTTCATAGGAAATAACTAAAAAATGAATAAAGATATCAAAACAGGGTTTAGTTAATTTTTCTGTCCTTAAAATCACTGGGTTTACAGAAATGACAACAATTTTGAACATTTGTAAAGACATTTTGTAATGGTAATTTTTTAGGACTTCAGTTTTACCGTTTTGTTATGGTCATAGCAAAATATCGACTTATCGAAAACTCTAATTTATAGCACAGAGAAACTAAAAAAAATTATAAAAGTTAGACAAATGCTCACTATAAATTTGCACTTGACAATGCTTTATTTTCATCATATTCTTTAATTGTACAAATTTTAAAAAGCATGCTACACATTTCAACTTGAACATAAAACGAAAAAATAAAGCTACGTAGCTGCCTAGAAAAGCAAGTCAAATGTTTGAAGTTTATTGAACCGTGTTTAACCCCTTTTACGATAAAAATATTGTAAATTTTTGTAAGATCTTATTAAGTTAAAAATTCAGTTTTCAATGCGATTCTTTTTGTCCTCATTTGAGTGAAACTATCCTATTAAACAATTAGATCAAACTTCATAAGGAATGCACGTTTAAGTTAGGTGGCATGCCTAGCGCAGACAGTTTTGTTTCTTTGAATTAAATTTGTTTTAAGTCAAATAATTAATGAATTAATTAATTAAATGCCCTCCATCAGTACAATAAACTGTGGGACTCATATACATGTTTAAAGACAACATAGATACACATCAAAAGTATGTGTGAAATGGTAGCCCGATATCCAGCAGTGGAGGGAAAGGCTGATGATGATGGTGACAGTGAAGTCAACTACAGTAAATCTAGTTAGCATGACTAATGACTAGTAAATAGAAATAAGTTAACCTAAAATAAAATTTTTAGGTACAGAAGATCCTAATTCCACAAGAAACGAAACGAGCCTGTTTGATAGTGTATATCTTGAATGAGCCACTTAAGAGGTTTCCTCAGAGAACTATTATTAGTAATTACACAAATGTATCGGATTGCTAGTGATATTTAAACACATGATTTTTCTTTGCTTTTTCTATATGTTTCTATATGCTTAACTCGTCTTTATTTTCATTCAAACTGAGAGACCGACAAAATTCAGAAAAAAAAATTGTCATTTAGGGACGATAAAAAGATAAGTAAACCATCTTGTTTCGCCATTTTGAATTCATACCACAATTTTACCAGTTCATTTCTATATCACAATTAATCCTTGCACAAAGTTTGACACCAATCTTATTTAGATTGGTGTAAATAGTTTTTCTGGCTGAATTTTTGATTATTTTATTAAGCCGCCATTTTATTCCGCCATCTTGAATTCATACCAAAATTTTGCCAGTTCATTCCTATGTAATATTTGATTTTCGTGCAAAATTTGACATATATTGGCTAAATAGCTTTTTAGTAAGAGTTTTTAAACATTTTACTAGGTTGCAGTTTCGCTATATTGGATTTCTAACAAAATGGACCAGGTCATCCCCATGTAACCCGTAATTTTGGAGGAAATTTTGAGGTCAATCGAGTAAGTAGTTTTTAGCTACGCCACAGAAAAACAGACAGGCAAACTGACGGACCAACAGACCGACTGAGTGGTGAAATCATGTATTTTGGCCCTGGGAGGGTCTTACGAGGGAAGCAATAATCGGTAAAATTCCGTACTTATGTATCTTTCCTTTTATTGGAAATAGTGACGTATACTTATTGTATTTACTTCCGTCCAAAGTGATTTTAGAACAAATGCATAAACTCTCTTTTCAAACATTTTCATTGGGCGCCATTTTGTTGCAACATATTTGATTCATACCAATATTTTACCAGTTTCTACTTATGCCACACTTGATTTTTGGGCATAATTTAAAATAAAGTGAATACATTATTAAAATACCGGGATTATATCTGTATCACATTTAATTTTTAAAATTAATCTAATAAGTAGTTTTTCAACTTTTTCAATATTTTTTTACGGTGCCATATTCGATTCGTAGCAAAATGTTACCAGGCTATTTCTATGATACATTTGATTTTTGAGCAAAATTTGAAGGAAACTAAATAATTAAATTTTTTTAAATGTGTTCGGATTATTTGTTGCCTTTAGATTGACAAACAAAAATATTTTTTGGCTTTTTCGCAACTAAGTAAAAATATTTAAATTTAAATTAATTGAAGCAAATATTTAATAAAATTACATACCTCAACATGTAGACTAGTCTGTCTACGGAATGTTTCGATACATAATATAAACAATATTATTTGAGCAAGCATAAGAAATTATGTCATTTAAAAAATTACGGTAAATGACATAATTTCTTATGCTTGCTTAAATAATATTGTTTATATTATGTATCGAAACATTCCGTAAACAAAATAGTCTACATATTGAGATATCTAATTTTATTAAATATTTGGTTTAATTAATTTAAAGTTAAATATTTTTATTCAGTTGCGAAAAAGCCCAAAAAATTTTTGTTTGTTAATTAATTTTTTATTAACATTTTTTTAACACTTGATTAGGTCGCCATTTTATTCCGCCATATTGTGTTTTTACCAAAATATTACCAGATCATCGGTATTCAAATGTTTGACCAAAGTTTAAAGTCAATGTAATAAGCAGTTTATAGCTATGCCGCGAATTGGCAGACAAACAGATCGACAGAATTGAGAAAGCATGTTTTTTGGCATCTAGGGACGCTAAAACGTGAAGGATGGTATTTTCAGAATTACAACCATTATATTTGGCAGCTATTTTGTTCCACCATCTTGAAATCGTAATATAGTTTTACCCGTTCATCTCTTAGTTCTTACTCAAAATTTGAAACCTATCGAATAGGTAGTTTATTCAGGTGATTCTTTAAATATTTTACTAAGTCGCAATTTTGTTTCGCCATGTTATATTTTTACCAAATAATTACCAGGTCAACCCCATATGGGCCTCAATTTTTGACCAGAATTTGAAATCAGCTGCATAAGCAATTTTTTAGCTATGCCGCTAACAGTCAGACCGACAGGCAGACGGACCGATGGAACTGTAAAGATCTGTAGAAACCTGGCAGGGTGATTTGTTCACGATATAGTATTTCCCCTTTACAAAGGAAGTAAAAATCTTTTTGTATTCTGTACTAAGTAAAGGTATTTAGCGAGAGCCACAACTAAATACATTCTACTGTGTTATTCACATGTACATCCTTCCTTGGAGCATCTCCCATGAAGAATTAACTGATGTGATGATATCAACGGATTCGAATTTTTGGTTGATCAAACAGTTATAAAGTATATGTAAATACTTCATCTTTCTGCTTATATCAATTTTATAGGAAATAAGAATGTCACTTAGTTTTTCCTTATGTAGATAGAGAATGGAGCATCATTTCCATCCAGTGTAAGCAGTAGTGGTACTTATGCAGAATGCTGACAAAATATGAGGCAACGGTAGAAAAAAGAATATTAATCAGCAAAAAAAACCTTACAATTTTTATGATTTCCAGTTATTGATTACAACTGCTCAAGTATTAAAATATAAATTTGCTTTGAAGTGGATCAACCAACAATAAGCGAAACTTGGACAAAATCTTTTGAAAGAATTAAATAACAACATTTCAGCTATAGAAATGGCCTTTGACTTGAATTATTATTATTATTTTTAATTGAAGCGCCTAGATATTATAAAGTCCCAAAATTTATTTAAACACGGACGCATACTCCCCAATAGCGGCGCATATAGATAACAGCTTCTGGTGGAGGGTTTCTAAACTTTGGTTATGTAGGAGCAGCTAAACGATAAAAGATTTCGACAACCACAAAAAAGTCCTCAGTTTCTGTTTTCTACATACATGGACTTTCAAAGGTAAATGGAAAACAAAAAAAAAAACGCCAGTGTTCCCCAAGTATACTAATAAAACAAGGGTATTAATGATACAAACTTCATGCAGGAAAATCGTTTTGAATAATTTGTAATAACTTGCAACCCTCATTTCTACCGCTTAAGTTATAGAATTATTTCACTACTAGATTTTTGAATTTTATTAAAACTAGATGATAGCTTATTTTATATAACCATTATTAAGAAATTTATAGTAATCTATTATTTTTCATTATAGCTGTCGACTGGTATTTTACTTAAACATGATACCTAGTAGTAAGTTGTTAAATTATTTAAAGCTACTTACAGTTGTGTAATTATTATTAAGTTAAAAATTGGACATATAGCCTCAGTTCTGAATTTTACGACTTACTGGAATTTCAATTTAACGCAAATATTTTTCTAACATAATCTATGTTAGTAAAGAAGGCTACTTCTATAAATACCACAGCTACCTGTAACTGTAGTTTTTCCTTATGAATTTACATCTAAATATGAATTTTATTTGACGAAACTATTACACATGATCTTCCGAGGATGAAGCCACACCCATGATCTCCACCTGTTACGGAGATGTGAGCTAGTTTGTAAAGAATGTATGGAATTTATATTGTTAAAAAATAACATTCATCTTGCCCTTAAAATGAATGGAAGAACATTGATGACTTAATCTTTTTTTTTTTATTTATTTAATAAACTATTACCTTTCCAAAATTAATAGAGGAATTATAATGTAAACAAAAAAATATTTATTAAGGTTTTAGTAAATTTTGAAAAATATAGCATTTTAAAGTTAGAGCTGGGAGTAAATCCTGAGGTGAATCTCCAGCCTTATTGTATTTAAAAAAAAATGATTTAATTCTTCAGTCCTGCAGATAATAGAAAACAAATGATACGAATGACAGAAAAAATAGGATATATCTATTTTTACATATCTGCTTACACTTCGATACATCTGTTTTTTGACTAAATATTTTAGGAAGTAAAAAGTGTCCTTTAATGTGTGCTAAATCTAGTGTTATTATCAAAAATACGAAACTGTTGCTTATTTTAGAACGTTTACAATCGTCCATTAATAATTTGTTGGCATTTACATTGTTCTGATTATGGGCAAATTGAAAGAATATAGGGTATTTTGTTAAAAAATTTTTAATAATGAGGTAGTAAAAATTCACATCATGCAGTTTAGTTTAACATTTCCTGTGCGTACAGGAGGCTCTAAAACAGCGCGACAAACAAAAAAAATTATATAGTTATATATTATTAATGTATAATTAATACCCATTAAATTGTTTTTTTTTATTGATTATACATATCCCGGATTTAATGTTTTATATTTAAAGACAACAGTAAAATTCGCAAGAAATTCTATCATAAGAGGTGACTTTATACATTGAAACATAATTCACTAGAACTGCAAACATTGTATTTACAATTTTTTTATTTAACTTAGTATGTCAATGTATACAGTGCGGATCTTTAATTCCTGCCCCCGTTATATTGTGAATCAGTTAAGAAAAAATTTTAAAATTTGGCACACTTCAATAGCATACTATGTGTATCTATTCTATGTCTATTCGGTGATGTAAACATTGTGGGTGGGCATCCTGGTCGAGTAGCATGTTTCTTAAAAAAAAATTTCCTGAATAATTTATCCCCAACAAATGGATATATAAATACGCGACTTAAGAAAAGATATAATCACTTTAATAAGAGTTGCTGAAGGTAAAATAAAACCAAAAACCAAGTTATCAACAATAATGTGATTTGAATTAGCATTAGCACGAATTGAATCATCAGAAACAAATCATTGTTCTAATATGGTATTAAATTTGTGAGTCTGTAAAAATGTTGTTTCCAAATCGCTAAATGAAATCACTATTACTCAATCTTGATATTTTACTGTCTGCAAAGAAAGTGTAACAACTGTTAACACGACGGAATAATTAAAATTTTAAATATTGCATTATTTCCTAGGGTGTGGACAATTCTGCAACCTTTGCATATAAATGCCGTTATTTAAAATCTTATCAAGTGTTGTAATTTCGATGTAGTAAATATATAAATATATTGTTATTTACATAGGGGTATACAGTTTTTTTGTAAGGATTTTTAAAAATATTTTGAAAAAAATAGAGATAAAAATATATTCGGAATATCAAAAGTCTTAAGTTTTTTTTTTAAAGAAATCCTGCGTAGTTAATCCCGTGCTGATAGGTAGGTTATCTGACACAAACAAGTATACACAAAACTTGTATTGCCCATAGCCACACCTAAATATTTTAGCAAATTGCAATCTGCACTTATCATAGTACATTTGGGTGTGGGGTATGTCTGTGTTTTTTCTCCTTAAGTCTGAGTTTATGTAATTACTTCCCTTGTAAAAGGGAAGTATTGTAATCGTGAAAAAATCCTCCTCCGAGAGTTTTTCAGATATTTACGGTTCAGGATAGCTAGATTACGAAAAACATCTTTTCTCGATTCCGTCGGTCTGTCTGCATATCTGTCTGTCTGTTTGCCTGTCTGTCAGTCTGTCTATTCGCTTCAAATTTTGGTCAAAAAATTAAGGGTTATATAGGGATGACCTGGTAACATTTTGGTAAAAATCCAATATGGCAAACAAAGTGAAATGTTAATAGGATTATTACTAGAAAAGTGATTATACAATTTACTTCAAATTTTGCACAAAAATCAAGCATTATGTAGAAATTAACTGGTAAGATTTTGGTACGACTCCAAGATAGCGCAACAAAATGACTGCGTAATAGAATAATTAAAAATTCAGCCTGAAAAAGTACTTAATGAACTGATTTCAAACTGTATGCCAAAACTAATTGTAGTAATGAGATTAACTGGTAAAACTGTGATACTAATTCGGCGGAACAAAATGACAGGCAAATAAAATTAAAAATTACTTTCTCAGGTTTTACATATCTTCGCGTTTTATGTACCTCAATTCCAAAAAAATATGTTTTATTAATTACCTGAATCCGTCTGTCGGTTTGTCTGTCTGTCTGTCAGTTCGCGACATAGCCTAAAAACTATTCATCAGATTGACGCAATCATATGGGAATAATCTGGTAATATTTTGCCAAAAAGCTAATACGCCGGAACAAGATGGCGGCCTAGTGAAACCTTAAAAAAATTATTACTAAAAAACTAATTATTTAGTTTATCGCACATTTTGCACAAAAAAAGACTTATTAGATTAATTTCAAATTTTGTGCAACCATTAAGTGTGATATAGAGATCAGTTGATAAAGTTGTGTTACGAATTCTAGATGGCGAAACAAAATAGGGACTAAATAAAATGTTATTAGGGTAAAAAAATCTTCTTATTCAGTTGACTTTAAATTTTCGAGAAAAATTAAATATGATATGGGGATAAACTGGTACAAATTCAACATGGGGTAACAAAATCGTGGTGTGTGTCAATGTACAAACTACTTATTGAATTTATTTTAAATAATACCAAAAAATCAAGTGTGGCATAGGTACGAAATGGTAAAATTGGTAGGAATCCAATATGGAATAAAATGGCGTCCAATAAAAATGTTTGAAAAGACAGTATAGATGTGTCCCTAAATAACTATGTACTGAACGAAATTGGGTGAGACTTCACTATTCCTAATATAAGGAAATATTCATAACGAGGGAAGTTCCGGGTAAAGGAAATTTACCGATTTTGTTTTATGTATGTACAAGGATTACTCCGCGATGGTTTGACCAATTTCGATGACCTTTTCAAGAAATATGAAGGATATTACCGGAGTGGTATCATAGTAAGCATATTTAAAAAATGTAAAAAATTTTAAATTGTTTCGGCAAGCGCCGGAGACAATATACATTGCGTTCACCATATCATAAGGAAAAATGTATGCAATATCGTGTTTCATATGGTTTTTGAGTTTTTAATGACAAGTTAAATTTTACTCATTTTTTAAAGTTTGGCAATTTTTATAATAATATGCGATGATTTTAGCAAATTTTCGTACGCAATGTAGCTACTTATTTATTTTATTAAGGACCTTCAACATTTTAACCTTACTATAGGCCTTAAAACTTTGTATACCTAAATAGAACTAAAAAGGATGGAATTATTTTTTTTTTAATTACAATCTACTTAAAAAAAACCTAATAATTTAAAAAATAATATTTTGTTCCACATTAAAAATTTGACTTTATGAAGTCGGTGTCAAAGTAAGAAAAATCAAGTCTAATTAACGTAGTATATAAGTAGACACTCAATATATAAATGTTTGTGTGTGATTAAGCAATTAAGAATTATTTTGTTGCCGACTTCATAAAGTCGAATTTTCAATGTGGAAAAAAATATTAGTTTTTACTTTTTAGGGCTTTTTTAAAGTGTATTACGAGGAAAGTGAAAATTGCAAAATAAGCCAAATTTCGATTTACTTCCCTCGTAAAAGGGAAGTATTGTCATCATGAAAAAATCATATGGTGATGACTTGGTAACATTTTGGTAAAAATTCAATAAAACAAAGAAATGATTACTGATTACTAAAAACTACTTGTCCAATGTACCTCAAATTTTGCACAAAAGACAAGTATTATGTAGGAATCAATTGATGAAATTTTAGTAAGAACAAACGGAACAAAATGGCGGTTTAATAAACGATTTAAAAATTCAGTGGGAAAAACTACTTAATACTGATTTCAAATTGTGTGGCATAACTAATTGTCATATAGAAATGAACTAGTAAAACTGTGGTACTAATTCAAGGTGGCGGTACAAAATGGAGGCCAAATCAAATTTTTGTAATAGTGAAAAAATCTTCCTCTGAGGTTTTACATATCTTCAAGTTTCAGGTTCCTTAGATGCGAACAAATATGTTTTATCAATTCCGTCAAATTTTAGTTCAAAAATTAAGACTCATTTAAGGATGACCTGGTAATTTTTTGGTAAAAATCTCATGAGCCGGAACAAGATGACGGTCTAGTGAAACGTTAAAAAGTATTACTAAAAAAACAAAATATCCAATAAACCTCAAATTTTGCACGAAAACTGTTATATAGGAATGAACTGGTAACATTTTGTTATGAATATAAGATACCAAAATAAAAGGGCGCCCTAATAAAATGTTTAAAACATTAGGCTACTTATTAGTTTGAATTCAAATTTTGTGCAAGCATTCAGTGTGATATAGAGATAAACTGGTAAAGTTGTGGTACGAATTGAAGATGGTGGTCAAATATTTTTATATCAACGTAAAAAAATTTTATTCAATTGACAACTTCAGTTTTGCAGAAAAATTAAATGTGATATAGGGATAAACTGGGACGAATACAACATGACTTAAGAAAATGGCGGTGTGAATTTATTTTAAATTATACTCAAAAATCAAGTGTGGTATAGGTAGAAACTGGTAAAATATTAGTAGGAATCAAATGTGTTGAAATAAAATGGCGCCTAATAAAAACTTTAAAAACACAGTATATATATGTTTTACTAAATGACTATGTACTAAACTAAATAGGGATATACTTTACTATTTGTAATATAAGGAATTTTACCAATTTTTTTTGCAATATTTGTTGTTAAATTATACTACACGTAATTTGCAATAAACTTCCAATACTTAAAATCCGTAAGTTACTTTTTTTGCGTTATTTGAAAATATTTAATCCCAAGATATCAAATTTTTCACTATTAAAGGAATCACTTAAACAATTTTTTTTTTCGAATAAAATTGTAGGAGGTGATTAGGAAAGAGCAATTTTTTTTAACAACTTTTTGAAAAAGTGTTATATTTTATTACGGAATTGGTGCGTTCAAGATTCGCCGGAATAGAAAAGCCTTGATGAACTATTCGAAATACTTACGGACCATTTTTCTCTAGTAAAATAATATTTTGCTGACGGTCGCCCCGCCATTTTGCAAAATATTATGGAACAAATGTTTATAATGCCGCCAATAGCGTGCTTTATGGTTGATATTCTGATCATTAGGCAAACTGTGTGGCGCACATGGAGTGCCTAGAATATGTTTTCAGTCGCCTTCATAAATGTGGTTTAAAGGTGAAAAAAAGAAAAGTATTCTTTATTTAAAGATTCTGTATATTATCTTGGTCATAAAATTGACAAACAAAAACTTCATGCTACGGAAAAGATTGTCGACGTAATTACGCAATGTGAAACTCTAAAAATGTAACTTTTTGGGAATGCTAAACGTGTATTGCAAATTTATTCATAAGGCAAATTTATTCATAATGGTTCTAAAGTCTTTATGTAATCTCTTAAAAAAATATGTCAAATGGCAATGGTCCTTAGAATGGCTACAGAGTTTTTAATTCTAAATCCCACACGACATCTTTTACGGTATGCCACTACTTCGGATAAGTACATTTTCTTTTAAATTTACTAAAATGCATTCAAATTTATTTCTCTTTTTCATTGGTTAACAAATTTTTATATTGATATGATCCTTTAGATCATATGTTTATATTTACATGATAGAAAAAAGCTTATTTGTCTGGAAATTAACATTATAAAATACTCAATATCACACATACTTACTGTTAGCTGCATCTAATTTTCGGACGGATTGGAAAAACTAACGTGGTTTTGATTATAAAAATAGAAACAAAAGCGTTAACTGCATCATTTAAAAAAATAAACAACTATGAGAACGAAGGGGTACTGAACACCTCAGCATATAAGAGTGGCATATTCAAAAGAGAGGACAAATAAGTGAAAATGCTTGTAAAAGAAAAAACACAAAAATTGTTCCATACTTAAAATTTCGGCAGCAAAATAATTTTTATATTCTTCTAAATACATAATATATAAATGTTAATGTGTTAATTTCGGTATAGACCCAAGAAGTATTTAATTAGATGTGGGAAATAACATAATCTAACCCCAGAATTGTCAGTTCCTTAAATAAAATACTTGGTTAGTGTAATCAAAATATTTGAAGTTTTTACTAATTTTACTTGAAATAAAGTATTATTAAAAGTATTCTGTATTATCTGTACATTTAAGTTTTCTGAAACAAAAATTAATAAACAATTAAAGATAAGTGTCACCTACCCATACAATATAAAATCTGCATATATATTTTGACTAACTTTTATTTTTGTCTACGCATTTTTTTTCCGTTTTATTGAGTTTTTCCTTACCTTAAAATGGAGACTTTTTCCACTGTCAGAAACAAAGACGAATCTCACCCATCGGCGATGACAATGTTGTTTTCAGTTTAAACCAATTTGAGTTAAGCTTTTACAAACTAACTTATTAAACAACACTCCTAGAACATTGTAAAAATATATTTATTAGTGTATATAGTGATACAAAAATTAATCTACACCAGTTCTCCGACAGTTTAGCTAATAATCCTTCTAAAATTTGCAATATTACTTTTATATTTTTAACACCATCAGTTTTTGGTTACATGGCCGCGACAAATCATCCATTTTATTGTAACAAAAGTCAACCATTAAAGTTACATTAGGGTAATCAGAGTTTGTAAATAGTAAAGGTAAGTATTTAAATTTTTAGGTGCTGCTATATTACTGATCTTGTTTAATAAAATCTTTATAAACCAAGGTGGAAGAACAACGCATCTACACTGCGGCTGTTCTAATAAACTGACACTTGTCAACATGTGCAAAACCTTCTCGCGTTAAGTAATATGTCGTGAAGTATAAGTTCATGCCTGTTTATACTTTCTTTACTCTCGTTCAATTGAGGTTCGTTGTTTAAATCAGTTTCAACTTCAAACTGTTGCCTGTCCAATTCCTCCTCAATGACAATTATTTTTAAGTTCATATTATATTTTGAATAGACGATCATGACGAGGTCTCTTGCTTAAAAATGTCTGGTAACATATTCCTTTTAAACATACTGCATTATATCAACACCCCCATAGCGTTGATTATGTTCAGATAATTAACCGACAAACCTTGGTTCATGGTAGGCAGATTTCAACTCATATTTCTAAGACGTTTCAAGTAAATAACTTTAAAAAGTAGCTTTAGCAAATGCACTAAACATTTTTTTAATTTTCTTGGCATTTTAATAAAACCTGAAAATTTATAAGAACTTATAGGTTATTTCAAAACATAGTTTTTGCAAATAGTTAAAGCAAAGTAATATAATGAATATAAACTATGGTCTAGATACGTAAAATAGTTATATATGCTTTTATAAAATACACTTTATGGATTCTATAGATTGTCAACATAATCCAAACTTACTATAACATTTATTGTTGACTTTAGGTGACGCAAAAAACTATGAGAAAAGTTTGTATAACCCATTTCTCTAAAAAAATCTTTATATAACCTGGTTACTAATTTATATACCTTTTGGTTAAACACAATGTTACTTGTGTTTAACCAAAAGTTACTTACTTAGGTTAGGTTTTTTTTTAGTCCTTTTTTCTCTTTTTATTTTATTAAGGCAAAATTTGGTGTTACGAAAAGTGGAGTAATTTTTTTCTTAAAGGAATGATAATGGGCAAAAATAACCTTAAATCGACTGAATTCCACTTCCAAAATATTTTACCATTAGACGGTTAACTGAGGGGTCACAAAGATACAATACATTGCCATTTGGTGAAACATACTTATGCCGGCAAGAAAAGCATAAATAAAAAAAATTATAGCTGAAACAAGCTTTTAAAAATGTTTAATTTTTGAGTCAAAACTAAAAGCTGTAAAAATTATTTATTTATTGAAAATTGTCTGTTCCAAAAAATGAATTTATATAGTAAAATACAAAACTTATGGAGGGTTAAGATATCCTTCTAAAGTGATTGTTCACAGTTGCTCTTATAAATTTGTTGCAATACGAATCGCAAGACAGGGTTAGTTGTACTTCTTAAAAGCAGAAAGCTGACAATTTTCTGAATGCTATTAATAAAACAGATCTGTCAGCTAGCTCTCTAATCGGGAAATCTTTCCTATACAGAATTTATATTCTCCGTCTACCAGGTTTGTTATATATTATAAGAGATAGGAAAAAACCTTTATTACAAAAGTTGTAGGGTCTGTCTCAAATAGCTAAGATTCGTTACCAGAAAAAAACAAATGAACATCGGAAATTAGTGAAATCAACATTGTTATTTTAAATGGAACCCCTGTATAATATATATCTGTCAATTATCAATCTCTTAATTTATTTATTTAGTTAAAATATAGCGGGAAACCCTGTCACATTACTGTCATTAACCAACATATGAAAAATAAAATCAAAAGTACTCTGTAGGTTTCTACGTAGATTATAATTTAGAGTTTTGACACATACATTTTAATTATATCTCGTATCTTACCAATTCAGCTGCCACTTATATTTCGAACAACAGCAACCTGCAGCAATCTTGGTATCTTCTTCTTGGATATAGACATTCTAACAAACAGATGGTCTGGGGTTAATTTATTTAAATAAAAGATTTCGTCTTCTTAAAAACAACTTAAACATTTATTAACAAACATAAAAAATGTTAATACAAAAATAATACTTAAAATTAATAAGAAAAAAAGGATTAAACCTAATTTAAAATTTAGAGAAAAGATGGAATTTCCTTACAGCCCCAAATCTTATAAGAAAATAAATGTCTTTAGATAAACTACAATTGAACACCAGAAGATATGTAGAAATAACTCAACAAATAAATATTAAGAATCAAAATAAAATATCTTTGATAATCTCTCAATTTTGGACAACCCACCGTACCCATCACAAAGCGAGAATTTAAAATCAACCGTAAGAACTAGAACTTTGACACCGACTAACTTCTCTTTCAGAAATCAAAAAATCGGTAAATTTCCTTTACCCGGAATTTCCCTCGTTATGTTTGTTTTCCATCTGTTAGGAACATCGAAGTGTGACCCAATTTAGCTCAGCACATAATCACAGTATATGTGTTACATATACTGTGTCTTCATTTTTATTGTTCCATCATATTGGATTCCTACCAATACGGCTACCATTTCCTTTCTACCTATGCCATACTTGACTTTCCTTGAGTATCCCATGTTCATATTTAATTTTTCTGCAAAATTTAAAGCCAGTTTAACAAGATTTATTTATGATGATTTAAAGAAAAAATTATTTGGCCGTCATTTTGTTTCGTCATCTTAAATAAAAACCCATATTGTCAGTCTTTACCTACTACGTTGGACCGCAGATATCCCACATATTAAGTTTCTAAATGGTTTTCATTAACGATCCTCTTGTTATGTTAGAGTGGTTATTTGGGGTTAGGATCCAATAGAAAAAACAAAGGCCTTTTTTAAATTGTGGGCAAATTTATTGTATTATTGACATACATTTTATGTTGTGAATGAAACCCATATTAGTCTTTACCTACTTCGTTCGTCCGCAGATATTTCCTAACCCCAAATAATATACTACTCTAACATAGCAACAAGAAGATCGCTAACGAAAACCATTCTGAAACTTAATATTTGAGAAATATCTACGAACCAAGGGAGTAGGTAAGGACTAATAATATTTGTTTCGTACAGGATATAAAATGTATGTGTCCTGAGGATACAACAATACAACAATAAAGTTGCGAAACGTCGACAATTTAAAAAAAGGCTTTTGTTTTTTAATTGGATTCTAACCCAAAATTAATACACTAGTCTAATACAAATACAAGTTGATCGTTAACAAAAACCATTTAGAAACTTAATATCTGGGAAATACCTGCGGACCAACGTATAAGGTAAAGACTTATAATATGGGTTTCACGCAGGATATATATATATATATATATATATATATATATATATATATATATATATATATATATATATATATATATATATATATATATATATATATATATATATATATATATATATATATATATATAAAAGTTTCAATTTTTTTCCTTGGGGTAGCGGTCTCGGGCTGAAGTAAAACTCGTTTTTTACATACGCCGAGTTTTCGGAAATTTATTGTTTCCTTTTTCAAGGCTACAATACAAAACAGAACTTTACAATATTGCACCAGCTCTCTAAATTAAGCTTTAACGTTTTTTTAATATTGAACATTATATACAATATCTATATAAAGATATCAAGGAAGAGAGATGAAAGATTTTAACATTTCTGGTTGACTGAAAAATGTCTTTTTTTGAATTATTACTTTCATTTTCTATTTTCTGTGCCTACATTTTACTTAACTACTTAATTTAATTACTAATTCTATGTTTTATTTGTGGTAAATTATGCTTGTTAAAATATTAGGATTCTACATTTATGTTCAAATTAATTTAAATTTAATTAATACTCTAGGACTTACGTGCAAGGTGAGTTTTTTACTACATCTAGCTTCTATGTGAAACATTCCAATTTTTTTCATTTTTGTGTTATATAGGACTACATATTGGTATATTTACATAAAAATATAATTATTCTACACGTTTACGATTTAGATTAATCGCATCTAATGAAGACGACCGAGTGTATTATCAGTGGAATTTCTTTCTGTGCTTTTTTATAAACTAGGTGAATAAGCAAAAATCGATACAAATCTGACAGAGTAAGCATATTTAACAAGTAATAGTATCTCTTTCTGGCGCTAAATTTGAACTTGTGTTCTTTCTTATAATTACGTTATAAACTAGAGTTAACTAATAAGGTGTAATTGGTATAGAAAAACAAAAAAGTGTGCATATTTTTTGGATTATTTTTACTCAAATTGTTAATTAGTATCTGTTTTAAAGTCATTAAAAGTTGTGAGTAAATAACACTAAAATCATTAATGTCTTTTTTCTTATTTAGACATTCATTGTCTAGGAAAATCTCCACCATTTCTAAAAATTTGCTTTTGTTCGAATTTTTTTCTGTGTTTAGAACCTTGCAATTTTGAAAATCTATGACATGATTTGTGTTGGTTGTGTGTTCTGCAAGTGTGCAAGAATTTTTTTGTAATCTGCAGTCACTTTTGTGTCTAGTTATTCTTTGTTGTAAAACAGTGGAGGTTTGCCCTATGTATTTTTTATTACAATCATTACATGTAAGCGAGTAAACCACATTTGATTTTTTAGTTGGTTCATCTCGATCTTTTAGCCTCAAGAAAGTGTTGCCTATTTTTAATATTTGTTTGCCACATATTTTGATGTTAACATTTTCAGAAAGAATTTTTTCTAGTTTATGGCTCTATTCCTGTCAATAAGGTAGAGAGAAATAGTAAATCTGATGATTGATTATTAGGTACAAGGGCACTGATATTAGTAGGACTCTGATTATTATTTAAAGAAACATTGATCCCTAGAGAAAGTACTACAGTTGCATTGTTATTATTATTATTATTATTATTTATTGTTGTATTAATAGAGTTATGTAAAAATTTATTAAGAAACCATTTAGGGTAGGAATTGTTTATCAATATATTATAGAGTTTTTTAGATTTTCTCTGGTATAGTCTGGATGGCTTATTTTTTGTATTCTATTGCGTAACGCTAATACCAAATTAACTTTCATTTTTTGTGTATGATATGAATGAAAATTAATATATCTACCTGAGTATGTGGGTTTTATATACCAGTCGACTTTAACTACGTTATTTTCAGTTCTAATCAATTTTGTGTCCACGAAGGGGACACTTTTATCTTTTTCTTGTTCCACAGTGAACTGAATATTGTTATTGTACCTATTGAAGACGGTTAGTATTTCTTCTACGCCACTGGACGGTATGGACGTCACAATGTCGTCCACAAACTTTCTGATAAAGGGTAGTTGGTAGCTTAATTTTGGTATGCATTCATTAAGTAAGTCATCCATTATATACTGAGAGGCTATAGGTGATATTGTCGCTCCCATTGGTGTGCCCAAGATTTGCTTATAGTAAGTGTCGTTAAATTTGCAGCAGGTTGTATCAAAAATAAAGTGTTCTATCTCCAGAAACTTTATTTGAGTTAAATTAGTATGTTCTGAAATTTGTGGCCAATGTTTAATTATACTGTTTTTAATTAGAGAATAAGGTATATTGCTGAAAAGTGACATTACATCCAGACTAATAATTACAAAATTAGGTGGTAATTGTTTGTTATTTATAAGTATAGAAAACGTAAAACTATCCTGGGTAAAATAATTATTATTGCTATCATAGGCTTTTGTTAATATTTCTGTATTGAACTCTGACAACTTACTATTTGGGGCATCAATTGATGAAATTATCGGCCTTACTGGTATATTAGGCTTGTGTATTTTTGGTAACCCATAACATTTTGGTGACGTTTGATTGTAAATAGTAAGTTGTCTAGCATGTTCAGTAGTAATTTTATTAGTATTTTTTAAAGAAGAAACAATTTTATTCGCCTTTTGTTGATAAGTGGACGTAGGGTCTCTGTTGAGAGGTGTATAATATTTATTATCAGATAAAAGTTCTAGAGATTTAGAAATATAATCTTCTTTTTTTATAATTACAGTTATGTTACCTTTGTCTGCTCTAGTTATTATTAGTTCTGGGTGTGCCTTGAAAAATTTTTTTGTTTTAAGAAATAAAAATCTTAGGTAATGATTTTGACTAGGTTTTCGAATAAAATTAGTTATAACATTAGTGCGGTGTGCTAATCGCCCATCTGTAGTTCCTATTATTTGAGGTAGGTTTTTTGTGTTGTTTGTGAGATGGGTGGGAATAATTCCTTGTGACCTACATGAAATTAAGTAAATTTTCCTGTTTCTCACCGAAGCCAGTTTGTTATTGATATTTGCCCATTTTTTCAAAAAGCTGGTTGTTTCTGTTCCATATTGTTGTGCAATTGAAAGCTGGTTGTTTCTGTTCCATATTGTTGTGCAATTGAAAAAATGGGCAAATATCAATAACAAGCTGGCTTCGGTGAGAAACAGGAAAATTTACTTAATTTCATGTAGGTCACAAGGAATTATTCCCACCCATATCACAAACAACACAAAAAACCTACCTCAAATAATAGGAACTACAGATGGGCGATTAGCACACCGCACTCTGGAATTTGTGGTAAGGTTGGATACAAAGGTTCTAAATTTTGAAATAAAAAATACTTTTGAAACTTTAACGCATCTAGAACGAACCCATACACATTTAACAAGACAACTAAATCAATTATTACCGTCTCACATTGTAGAGCAGATTTTTAGTTTTCAAAAAATATCATGTGAAAAAATATTTAATAAAATTAAAAAAAACAACATTAAAAAACTGTCAAAATTAAAAAACTTTGAAAATAATAAATTTCTAAACATCAAAGAAAATTGGATAAAGGATCTTTCTGGATGCGATATTCCGCAAGATATTAAACAATTTTTGGCTTTGGGTCACAAATTTAGTATAAAATCTAATTCAGAGGACATAGATATTAAAAAATTATTAGCAGACATAGAAAACATTATATTTTTTTATCCACAATGCAAACAAAATTTAATTAGGGCTAAAGTAACTAATGTTATAACTAATTTTATTAAAAAACCTAGTCAAAATCATTACCTAAGATTTTTATTTTTTAAAACAAAAAAATTTTTCAAGGCACACCCAGAACTAATAATAACTAGAGCAGACAAAGGTAACATAACTGTAATTATGAAAAAAGAAGATTATATTTCTAAATCTCTAGAACTTTTATCTGATAATAAAAATTATATATATATATATATATATATATATATATATATATATATATATATATATCTCAACAGAGAAAAATACTAATAAAATTACTACTGAACATGCAGACAACTTACTATTTACAATCAAACTTCACCAAAATTTTGTGGGTTACCAAAAATACACAAGCCTAATATACCAGTAAGGCCGATAATTTCATCAATTGATGCCCCAAATAGTAACTTGTCAGAGTTCATTACAGAAATATTAACAAAGGCCTATGATAGCAATAATAATTATTTTACTCAGGATAGTTTTACGTTTTCTACATTTATAAATAACAAACAATTACCACCTAATTTTGTAATTATTAGTCTGGATGTAGTGTCACTTTTCAGCAATATACCTTATTCTCTAATTAAAAACAGTATAATTAAACATTGGCCATAAATTTCAGAACATACTAATTTAACTCAAATAAAGTTTCTGGAGATGGAACACTTTATTTTTGATACAACCTGCTGCAAATTTAATGACACTTACTATAAGCAAATCTTGGGCACACCAATGGGAGCGACAATATCACCTATAGCCTCTCAGTATATAATGGATGACTTACTTAATGAATGCATACCAAAATTAAGCTACCAACTACCCTTTATCAAAAAGTTTGTGGACGACATTGTGACGTCCATACCGTCCAGTGGCGTAGAGGAAATACTAACCGTTTTCAATAGGTACAATAACAATATTCAGTTCACTGTGAAACAAGAAAAAGATAAAAGTGTCCCCTTCGTGGACACAAAATTGATTAGAACTGAAAATAACGTAGATATATTAATTTTCATTCATATCATACACAAAAAATGAAAGTTAATTTGGTATTAGCGTTACGCAATAGAATACAAAAAATAAGCCATCCAGACTATACAAGAGAAAATCTAAAGAAACTCTATAATATATTGATAAACAATTCCTACCCTAAATGGTTTCTTAATAAATTTTTACATAACTCTATTAATACAACAATAAATAATAATAATAATAATAATAATAACAATAATAATAACAATGCAACTGTAGTACTTTCTCTAGGGATCAATGTTTCTTTAAATAATAATCAGTCCTACTAATATCAGCGCCCTTGTACCTAATAATCAACAGATTTACTATTTCTCTCTACTTTATTGCCAGGAATAGAGCCATAAACTAGAAAAAATTCTTTCTGAAAATGTTAACATCAAAATATGTGGCAAACAAATATTAAAAATAGGCAACACTTTCTTCAGGCTAAAAGATCGAGATGAACCAACTAAAAAATCAAATGTGGTTTACTCGCTTACATGTAATGATTGTAATAAAAAATACATAGGGCAAACCTCCACTGTTTTACAACAAAGAATAACTAGACACAAAAGTGACTGCAGATTACACAAAAATTCTTGCACACTTGCAGAACACATAACCAACACAAATCATGTCATAGATTTTCAAAATCGCAAGGTTCTAAACACAGAAAAAAATTCGAACAAAAGAAAATTGTTAGAAATGGTGGAGATTTTCCTAGACAATGAATGTCTAAATAAGAAAAAAGACATTAATGATCTTAGTGTTATTTACTCACAACTTTAAATGACTTTAAAACAGTCAGATACTAATTCACAATTTGAGTAAAAATAATCCAAAAAATATGCACCCTTTTTTGTTTTTCTATAAACAATAACTACAGATTGGGAGAATTCTGTGATTGTTTTAACAGTCAACCAATTACACCTTATTAGTTAGCCACCCAAAATTAGTTAACTCTAGTTTATAACATAATTATAAGAAAGAACACAAGTTCAAATTTAGCGCCAGAAAGGAATACTATTACTTGTTAAATATGCTTACTCTGTCAGATCTTTGTATCGATTTTTGTTTATTCACCTAGTTTATAAAAAACCACAGAAAGAAATTCCACTGATAATACACTCGGCCGTCTTCATTAGATGCGATCAATCTAAAACGTAAACGTGTAGAATAATTATATTTTTATGTAAATATACCAATATGTACTCCTATATAACACAAAAATGAAAAAAATTGGAATGTTTCACATAAAAGCTAGATGTAGTAAAAAAACTCACCTTGCACGTAAGTCTCAGAGTATTAATTAAATTTAAATTAATTTTTATAAACTAATTTGAACATAAATGTAGAATCCTAAAATTTTAACAAGCATAATTTACCACAAATAAAACATAGAATTAGTAATTAAATTAAGTGGTTAAGTAAAATGTAGGCACAGAAAATAGAAAATGAAAGTAATAATTCAAAAAAAGACATTTTTCTGTCAACCAGAAATGTTAAAATCTTTCATCTCGCTTCCTTGATATCTTTATATAGATATTGTATATAATTTTCAATATTAAAAAAACGCTTAATTTTATAATTTAGAGAGATAGTGCAATATTGAAAAGTTCTGTTTTGTATTGTAGCCTTGAAAAAGGAAACAATAGATTTCCGAAAGCTCGGCATATGTAAAAAAAACGAGTTTTACTTCAGCCCAAGACCGCTACCCCAAGAAAAAAATTGAAACTTTTGTATTCAACTAGTTCGGTCGTGACTACCCTCCCACTCACTATATATATATATATATATTTATATATATATATATATATATATATATATATATATATATATATATATATATATATATATATATATATATATATATATATATATATATATATATATATATATATATATATATATATATATATATATATATATATATATATATATATATATATATATATATATATATATATATATATATATATATATATATATATATATATATATATATATATATATATATATATATATATATATATATATATATATATATATATATATATATATATATATATATATATATATATATATATTAATATATGTAGCCTGATGATACAACAATAAAGCAGCGAATCGTGAGCAATTTAAAAAAAACATTCTCTTATTTGTACTGGACCCTAACCCCAAATAATACACCACTCTAAAATAACAACAAGAAAATTGTTAACAAAAACCGTTTAGAAACCTAATATCTAGAGAAATTTATGCGGACCAACGTAATAAGTAAAGAATGATAATATGGTTTCATTGTTCCGTCAATCGGGTAAGTAATATTTAAGCTATGTCGCGAACTGACAGACAGACCGACGAAATTGATAAAACATGTTTTTTGGCATCTAGGGATACTAAAACGTGAAGATATATAAATCCTGAAAAGGTGATTTTTTTCACGTTTACAAAAATTTTATTTGGCCACAATTTTGTTCCCTCGTCTTGAATTAGTAACACAGTTTTACTAGTGGTATGAGCCATATTGGTAGGAATCCAATATGATGGATCAAAATGACGCCCAATAAAAATTAAGAGACAGTATATGAACAAAATAGCAGTATAATAAAATATTTAAAAATTTAGCCTGAAAAAACTATTTAACGGATTGAATTCAAATTGTGTGCCATAACTATTTGTGCATTCCACAAATAGTTATGGCACAAAAAATTTGTTTATTTCTTATAACGAATCCTGGCGTTCAAGACAATCCCTACAACTTTTATATTTAAAGTTTTTTTTCTGTGTCTTACAATACATGCGATAGACGCTGTCTAAACATACGGAAAAATCCTGTACAGTTACTAGTTATTTTATACTTTAGCCATAAATATTTTAAACAACTACTTGATTCTTTGTTGGAGAATTTAATATTTGCACCTCAAATACTTTTTGTTAGTACTTTTGAAAGCACTGTGTAACTCCGGCATATTTTTCAATCACTTACAGTCAAAAACGCAAAATTAATACATTTTTAATTCATTGAAGTTAAAACCTGTAAATATTTATTTTTATTTTTTTCTAGCTATCTCGTTGGCACG
Organism: Kuschelorhynchus macadamiae; assembly: GCA_030620095.1. Taxonomy (NCBI): domain Eukaryota; kingdom Metazoa; phylum Arthropoda; class Insecta; order Coleoptera; family Curculionidae; genus Kuschelorhynchus; species Kuschelorhynchus macadamiae. The sequence goes on from JAUTXW010004079.1 coordinate 471,132, forward strand.
TACGAAAAACAGGACACTAAAATAACGTAAAACAAATAAATGCATGAATATTGACCCAAGAAGCTCCTCAAAGATTTTTAAAACGCTAATGTCTATAAATTCGAGACCCAGGGGAGAAAATAAATACAAAGAATCATTTTACGAAGTTTCAGATTATACATGTCTATTTAATAAATGCAGAATAAAGTTTAAAATCATACTCTAGTAAATAAAATTATTAAAAAGTTATGCAATGCTATTTCTAAGCAATTTATTGCTCCAAATTAATTTATAATGAATTCTTTTAAAGTAGCCGTGTCAGATGTTTTGTTATGTTAGATTTTGTTAGTCAGTATAATAAGGAAACTTTCAAGTTTAATGATCAATAAAACACCTGTAATGAAGATATAGACCAAGTCTGAACGGAGTGAAGAAATACACGAACTTAGCAAAGCTTTGCAAGCTTTAAATATTAGGAGCAAGCTTATTAAAGGAAGAAGCTCATTGTTCAACAGTTTGATATTCTATATAGAGGATAGAAGAATACAATACTATATTTGTATATTAACTGTATATTTTGGCTAATAAAAATAAAATGAAAATTGAAAATTAAGATAAAGTAATAACCTTGCAATTATAATGTGGGGAGCCGAAGTATAAAAGCTCAAGTCTGACCGAGGCGCGGCTGTTTACCACTCTGTGCTTTGTTTTTATTTCTTGTGGTGTTATTCTTGTTTCCGATATGAATATTTATGTAAGTACATACGCACATCGCGTTTAAAATATAATATTGCTTCCGGTACATTTAAGAGAAGGATACTGTGACTCTATTAACGCTTTCCATGGTCATATATATATATATATATATATATATATATATATATATATATATATATATATATATATATATATATATATATTTATATATATATATATATATATATATATATATATATATATGTATTTATATATATATATATATATATATATATATATATATATATATATATACATATACAGTGCTAATGCTATTAGAAAAATGGAGTATACGTATTTACAATTTTTTTGCAGATTTTAGTTTAGAAAATAATAAACCCGTTTAGTCTGCTAATAAAAGGTATCACTATTTTCCGTGCGCAGTAAAAAAGTTAATTGTTTCACATTAAGAATTAATTATTTTATTTCTTGAAAATGGTGATATAAAACTGTGGTGATCGATTACATATTCTTTAAATAACTATCGACAACGAATTTAAGCAGTATAAGTTCAATAAAGTTCAAATATTTTTTTAACATTCCTTAAAATAAACCTGGTTTTATTTTCAATTTATTTATTTTCAAATATTTTTCAAATCAAATGGTTCTGATGATTCTGAAGATCGTATTATCGTCCATTCGCGAATTATTACATCTATTGGGTTTACAGGCTTGTTAACAATTTAGAAGAAAGCATGTCAAAATTATCTAAGTTAATGTGAGGTCGAATATCTCGCAAAGTGAATGAGGATAATAGGCGCAGATACACACTTGCAATTACAGGGTATCCGAATTTCGATGGTTTTGCGGGGTAACTCCCTTATTACTGAAGATAGAGAGATGCGGTTTTCGCAACACTGTGCTACTTTTTTGTGAAACCAAAGAAGCCACAAACAACTTTTTCCTAGCCCTCTTCGTTTTTGAGATACAGGGTGAGATTGAAAATTTTGCGTTTTTAGGTACCCCTCGTATCTCGATGGCCTGGCAACTTACCGGTAAGGTGAAAACTAACTTCGATAGAGTTTTTTGCGTAGAATCCAGTGGCGTAGTCAGTTTTTGTTTAGATAGTATCGTTTTTGAGGTATAGACTAAAGTTGGGTTTTTTAAATGGGATACCCTGTATATTTTTTAATACTTGGTTTCCGCTCATTTTTAGCTTCTTAAAAATATATAACGCTTGATATTTATTTCAATCCGGTATCGACAATTAAGTCAATTTAAAGAAATTTTAATCCGTTTTTCTAGTAGGCCATGAAAATTGTGTGTTAATTTTCTAAATCTGAATTATCTGTACCAAAGTTTGTTAAAATATCATTATTAAACAATAAATCAGTTAACAAAGATTCATACTATTTAATTTTTACTAAAACACATATTATAAACTAAAAATATATACATATGACGATAATTTAATTATTTTTCTAATGTTGACAATAGAATTGTATTCTGTCAAATACTTGAATACTCTCACTATTGACTAAATTAGAAAAAAAGGCTATGTAGGGTGTAGAAATTACAGATACTGTTCGAACTGTTCCCCATTATACCTTATACACATATCACACATCTTTCTTATTCTACTTAGTTCGTTAAGCATAATCATTTGGCGAGCTTGTAAAAATCTAAAGGCTCTTCTTGTGTCGTATTGTAGATCTTCGATCGTGTGGTGTTGCCTTTGGTGGATGATGCCTTCAAGATATTTCCATAGAAAAAGTCTAGGACTGACAAATCTGGCGACCTAGGCGGCTATCTTACAGCCCCATTTGTACCAATCCAGCGACCTGGAAATTCATTTTCTAAAAAGGTACTAACAGTCCGTGCATTATGAGCCGGGGCACCATCTTGCTGAAGAAAATTATTTTGTAATTGTGCCAAAGGAATATTATCTAATAAATCAGGAAGTGTATTTTCCAGTATCTCTAGAAACCGGTTTCCAGTAAGACTACCGTTATAAATGACATACCTTATTTTTGTGCCAAGGATAATGCAGGACACGATAAATCCAAACCTGCCTTGTTGTTCGCGTGGAAATATAACGTGTTCATTTTCTTTGGACCAGTATCTATTATTGTGTCGATCTAGAATACCTGCACTTGAAATATATGCCTCGTCAGACCATATAACTCTTCTTTCGAAATTTATTTCGGTATTAGTCATACGAACCAATTGCAGAAATCTATGCGACGCTGTGCATCTTCCGGGTGCAAATGGTGCAATAATTGATATTTATATCGTTTGAAATGGTATTTTTTTAGAATAGTCTGCACTGTTGACTTAGGTACTCTCACTTCATCCTCGACTTTTTGACAGGAAGTTGACGGATTGATTGCAATGGCAGCTAAAACATTAATCTCTTCAGTTTCCCGATTTACTTTGTAATATGATTTCGGTCGCGGTACTTTGAATGATCCGTGATTGATCAGATTTACTTTTATTTTTGAAAATGTTCTCTTATCGGGCTGTCTTCGTTCTGGGTATTCATAAGGAATAAATGCTTATTTACAGATATATAGAGTATAGAACGACATATTCAAAATAAATTAAATTAAATTATTTTATTATACAGGGCGATGTAAAAGATGTTTTTTCTTATCACTTATCAACAAAACTGCTATTCAACTTTTCGAGTATTTGAATTATAATTAATTTCATTGCAAATTTAGTGACATCGTATCTTTCATGTTACAGACTTACTGCAATAATATGCTTTTTTATTACAAACAAATTTTGGACACAACTGTAACCTATTAAGAACGATAGGCATAATTTGAAACATTAATATTATTATTCTGAAAAAAAAACTCACAAAACTAAAGTTTTATTATTATGTATACTTTTGTTTTTAAAAAATACTGAGAGTCGTTCTACATCGGCTATTACTAGTTCCGAAAAGCCCTGGTATTACTGGTAGGTATTACTCCTGTCACTTACCGGATTAGATACATCTCTGACGCTTCATCCGGATTTTCCTGGCACTGTATAAAACAAACAAGCGTGTCATATTTTTCCAAGTTTTCGAAATTTGCAGCCATTTGATATTTAATAAATGGACAAAGGAAATATTTCATTAAAATAATTTAACAATGACAAATGACAATTAGTGTCTACAATGGCTCAACAGAATCTACATATTCTTTTGTTTAATCGAGTCATGGCCGCCTTATTTTATTTAAAACAGATCTTGTGTATTTCTAAGTGATAAATTAAATAGTTGTAAGTAAGTATTTTCAAACAATACAATTGGCAATATTAAGCATTAGATCCAACGTCATTTGTTGTAAATAAAACATTTTTAGTGTATAATAGGTATATATTTTGTTTATTAGATTTCCTAAGTATTTGTGTTAGTTGTGTTGTCCAGGGTAAATACTAAATAGTAGGCATGTATCTTTGTTTATTGATTTATTGTTTAATTATGATATTATAACAAACTCTGGTACAGATAATTCAGATTTAGAAAATTAACACAAAATTTTCATGGCCTACTAGAAAAACAGATTAAAATACATTTCTCAACAACTCTTGTAGTTTTCCCTTTCTCTTAAAAATGCCTGACCCTAGTAAGACTGAATAATATACGACTGACACACTCGGATAATCTGTACAGAATATAAGTAAATATATATTTGTTGCAATAGGCCCCTTTTCTTAATACACATCATCATGAGGTTGGGTGTTTCTTCCATTCTACATAAAATAGAATATTTTTTATTTAAATTCGTACTACATCTTTAGGTCCTCGTAGAAATTATTAACAATCTCACCATTGCTTAAATCCGAATTTCAATTTTTTAAATAAACCATGCTCAAAAGAGAATCGCAGAACCTTTTTTTTATAAAAATATTAATAGTTTTTATAGAAAAAATATGAATGCGATAATTGAAAACACTAGTACACAAAACACAAGCACAAATAATTAAAATTATTTCAAATTCTTTTTATAAATAGAGAAGTAGATTTTTTTTAAACAGCTAGTAAACTCACTACAAGTTATTAAAAATTAGATTTCGCAATATTTCTAAGAAAATAACTCGTCTAGTGTTTCTCACTCTCACGAGACCGAAAAAAAATGCGAAACGAGAGTAAAATCCTACTTATAATTCTAATTAAGATATTAGTAATTACAGGCAAGTAGTATTTACTGGCAGATCGTGATTTTTTAAACTTAGTCACTGTTACTGCTCGTTATTTTTCTCAAACTTACTTTGTCTTTTTTAAGAAACGTATTTTACCGAATATTTATTAAAAAGTTTGATAATTCTTCATCTATATATTAGATGTGCTTGATACTATTTATGTATTTACATTTTAATTGTTCCCACTCGATCTATATTAGCCATCAAAATAATATATTTGTGTGGTTAACTCTAAAACCTTCTATTTTTATTTATTTATTGGCGTATAGAATATTTTTAAAACATCAATTTATATTTATAATAGAGTTCATATAACACGTTTAATTAAATATGTGAATATCTTATACAATTGGCGATCGTTGTGGTAAAAATAGATAAAAACAAACATGCGAAAAGCTCGAGTGTGGTGTTTGAAAGCTTTATAATATTATGTTTCTTATTTAATAATATAACAATATAAATAAGATTAGAAAGTGTAGATATATTCAAATATCAATAGTCCCTCAGACAAGTTCCGCCCTTGCTCGACTAAAAAATACTTAACAATACCCTTGAACTGAACTTAAAAGATGTATAAAGATCCACAAAATAATATAAGTAATTACGGACAGGAACCCACTCAACATCCGGGTTAATATTTCTTACCATATCCCTGTAACATTGAAATGCCTCGGTATAAAATTTTGCCCAGTAATACTTAGCTTGCAAGGACGTTTTTTTGTCCTTTTCACGCAAGTTAATTAACATTTATTTATTTCTGATATACTTTTAAATAATTTCAATATTTACATATTCAATACACTATTTTATTATTTGATTATTAAATAAGAAAAGTGATTTTTATATCTGGTTGGCTAGTGCAGTTAATTTAATAGTTAACGTTTAGACATATCTAAATGATGAAAGTTATGGAAGGTAGTTATTTTGAATACATCATGACAAAATTAATTTGAAATAAAAATTTTACGTACTTATTTTTCTTCTGGGGTGTTTATATATCTACTAGTACTTCCTCATATACGTCATGATTTTCTCAAGTTAAGGTTTATATGAAAAATAGATAATAAATTTGTGTACTTTTTTTAATAATAATAGTTTTTGAAAAAACAATTTTCAAAATGTAAAAACTTACTTATTTACTCAAAAAAAAAAAAAAAAAAATATATATATATATATATATATATATATATATATATATATATATATATATATACATATATATATACGAAAAATAAAACTAATTCTTTTCCTTAGATTAATTAAAGATTAATTGCTTTTGTAGGCAATATAAGAAAATAAATTTGCCGTGTTTTACGGTTTTGTTAAAAAGCTACGCGCCATGTCGAATTCGTAGCTAGTTATCCCTATATCAAATCAAATTTTTGAGCAAAACTTGACGTTATTTAAATATGTAAGTTTTTACGTTGATTTTTTGGACATATTAAGATAATATTGACTGCATTTTATCATTATATCACATTTCATTTTTGCCCGAAATCTGAAATCAACCGAAAAAAAAAATTTCAGGCCGATTTTTTAAACATTTATTATATTTTTCTACATGTTACTAAACCGCCTTATTGGATGTTTACCAAAATGTCACTCATATATGACCCTAAATTTTTTATCAAAATTTGAAGTCAAGCGGTAATCGTCAGATAGACAAACCGACGGGATTGAGAAAGCATATTTTTTGGTATTTAGGGTCCCTTAAAGGTGAAAAAAAAATCTGGGAGGCTGATTTTTTTACGATTACAATACTTCCCTTTTATAAGTGAGGTACTGTTAGGGGCTACCCTGCATAGTAAAATATATAATGCATATATAAAATAATAAAACAAATGTCACGTGTTGCATTGTTTTCTAAGCAAGCTAAATATTTCTGAAATACAATTTGTTTTATGTCCAAGTTGCTGTTCTTTTTTTCCCAGAAAAAAAATTATACACAAAAAAATAAAAGAAAATTTAAGTATTAGATCGTTTTATTGGTTTTTTTGTTATTCAGGATGCTGCCTTATCCCTTTCGGGCTACTCTGTATAGTAGACAGAAATTATTTTATATACAAAAACAATCGGTAAATTTTCCTTTACCCACAACTTACCTCGTAAAGAAGTCAACTGCTTACAATCTATATAAGCATATGATTATTTGGTAATAACTTTATACAAATCCTTAAAACTGTAATTTATTTACTTTTTTTTATGTTTTCAATTTATATATTTATTATTATTATTATTATTTATTTATACTATTTATAAAGTATATTCCTTATTATTTTTCCCGATAAAATGAAGGTGTTATTCCAGGAATTGGAATTTTACCGAATATTTAAACATTTTATAGCATATTTTTCTGGGTCCAGGGACCCTAAAATGCAAAGATCTGCAAATATCTGCGACTGATTTTCAAACGATTAAAGTACTTCTCGCCGTTTTTCAAAATATGATGTAATTTTTTTTTAATATACATCATCGAAAAAAAAATCCAGTATCTACCCCAATGATTGATGAAAGCGGTGTCAAAACATTTTTTACATTTTTATACCCCTTAAAATATCTAAGGTCTACGCCCATAACACTCAAAATAAAATCTCCGCGCGATATTGACCTAGACTATTTTTGGTACAAATTTAAAACGAATCGATTTGACTGTTTCAAATTATCGTTCGCGCAAATTTTAATTGCACACACAGACATATGTACGGATGTCTAAATCGTTGTATCCCGTAATTTGCCAAATGGCTCAACAAATCTGGAAATAAATATTTAAAATGTTTTATTATAGTTTAGTTATATTTAGAACATCCCATGGTATCCCACAAGCCAGCTTTTATTACGTTATGCACAAGAACCTTCCAAAAACAAAAAATTAATTGGAGCACTTTGCTGAATACCCTGTTTATCTAAAATGAAATTTCGGTGTTCAAAGGGAAAGGAAAATAATAATTCTTTTTTTTAAAGCATAGCAATTGACAAATATGTTTGCATTTCACCCACACCTCTTACTTAATTACACACATTGAAGAGTGACTAACGAGCTATATGTAACAATTCAAGAAAAGTACATTGTAGTTTTCGCCATCTAGTGGAAAATACAAAACCCTAAAAAAATATTTTTCTCGTGATTCATTTTGCTGTAAACATTTTTTTGACAAAACTGGATGATTAGCTATTCCTGAGATATCGTCGACGAAAATTCTAACTTCGACACCAGTTACAAGTGATGCTTTAAGCCTCACTGAGTATTAAAAATAGGATATGAGAATAATTTTATTTTATTCTCAAAGTTGTTATCGTTTTGTTTTGTTGCAGAACAGGAATAAATCAGCTTTGTGGTAGTCAAGCGCGTATGAGTTTGAGATTACACGTTTGGCTTTTCCGCAGGTCATTCCTAAAAGAGATTCCAAAGACATATTTCATTAAACTTGTTTCAGTTTTGTCTGTAGCTACTTCTCGGTTAGAATCCCTTCTTAGAATCTCCAAACGAGTGATAACTGAAGTATTTTAATTGCATAATTTTCTGTCCTTCACCAATATTATATGGTTTGCACAAAAAACTTAATTTCATTCTTGCAATCTTCTTATTCTTATTCTTAAACCAAAAAAATAAATATACTTTTGTCTAGTTATCAATAGCGCTGACATTTCTAAAAAAAATTATAACGTTATTTCAATGATCTACTCTCGTCAAACGATGATCAACATTATTGCTTTCGACAAAAGCAGAGAGTCAATAGTATAATTAAACGCCGCGGTCGTGATATTAGCCAGTGGAGTAGTTGTTTATGCGTTTCTCTTTTATGGTAAAGCCAACCATCTCGGAGATATTTTGGCAAAATTTTTTACCTAAACTGTAAATTTCTACTAAAATCTTAATTATCAAAGCAATAACTGGTTAGTATTATGCGATTCTCAAAAAACATCAAAAGCTCTTATAATTACAGAATTTCTAGCCGCATACAGAAACGTACGTATTTTTGGTGCTTTGTATTAATTTGATCTGTTCTATCGACCTGCGTAATTGTGTCTGAAATAAATTAAAACTGGAACCCTTTGTTGTTTTTTATCTTTAAAATGTCTAATATATTTAGCCATCAAATTATATACTAAATTAGCTACCTATATACGTCTTCATTTGTTTATTTAGTAACCTATGCAATATCTGGATTTTATTTAAAATTCAGTCATAAACAAAACCATTAAATTTTATCCTAACAAATCTATTTACAACCATAATTCATTCGTTTGTAGTAGTTGTTAAGCCAACATTTGCCCATATATTTATAACAATTATTTTTCCATCTAGGTGCTGCTCTCTGCAGTACTAACCATAGTTTCTGCGAAGACCGCTTATGCTCCTGCTTATGATAGAACGTACACAACACCAGTACCAATCCTTAAACAGATTGATCGACATAATGACGATGGTTCATACAGTTACGGGTAAGTTTTAAAGTGGTTCTAATATTGAAAATTATAATTATTGGCAAATGTAACAGTGTAACACACTGTTAAATTTAATTAAAATTAATACTTACTAGGGTGTACCCGCGACTTCTTTACGCATAGCGATAACGAAAGAGATATAAAGAGGTACTTAAATCGTCTTATTTTTTGTTGCATTTTCTTTCAATTTTTCTCAACAGGGGAGATTTTTGTTTATAAATTATTTCCGATTTTTTGGAACACCTTGTATACATTTTTAATTTTATGTTAAAAAAAATAAAATATACCTGTTCAAGCGTTTTTTTTTTGAAAAACTAACAATTTTTAATGTTACATTTAAGGGACGGTTTGATCCCTTTGAAATTTGATTTTTGAAAACCCCTTTTTATTGAACCTACAACACCCTGCAATAAACCTATATGCCAAAATTCAGCTTTTTCCGTTAATCGTGATTAACTACTGGCCCGATTTTTTGAAACACCCTGTATGTATTTTTAAGAAATTTTAAAATATGTAAAATAATCAAATAGAATACACAAGTTTAAGCATTTTTACAAAAAAAAAACAACCGTTTTTCAAATAAAAAATGTAATATTTAAGGGGCGGTTTCACCCCCTTGAAATTTGAGTTCTGTATAAATTTGCAATACAAAATATAGTGTTGAATAGTCTGTCACCAGACGATCAAAAAAAATCATATAAATCGGTGCAGTACAACTCTCTCACGAACTTGCTGAAAAATTTGGCTTAATGTTTTAAATACATAGATGTTATTTTATTCTTATTTTAGTTTCCTAAATGTTAACTTAAAATGTTAATCAATTTTATATAAATACTATATTATACAAAATATACTATTTCCGACTGAAGAAAATTTCATTTGACATAAGGGTCCCCGCTTGCCATGATTTACATATGAAAAACAGGTAGTCAATCAAGTAAATTGTAAATTTAATACCTATCAGTTGTTTTGTGTTAACCTGATAAAATGATATTTTGTCGAATTGTGTTGGCGGCCCGCGTCGTTTAATAGAGAAATAAATATATAACCTTTCGTCAACTACATTTCTAAGCTATGGGGTATTGGTATTATGTTTTTAATAATGAATGTCTTTTTAGTTATGAAAACGCAGATGGCACCTATAAAATAGAAACTAAATATCAAACAGGAGAAGTTTTTGGAAAGTACGGATACATTGACGATACTGGTAAACTTCGAGAAGTAGAATACGGGGCTAGCCAACGTGGCTTTGAACCTGCCGGTACTGATGTCACTGTAAGTAAGATGACCTCGAATTCACTAAAAAAATTTAAGATCTAATTGCCATGAAAATAAAAATTTTTCGTTCATTGGTTATGTTTTGCTGATGTCACTGTCATTTGGAATTGTAACATTTAGAAAAAATATTTGTTCCATTCTTGCACATGTCATCTTAAACCTAAAAATGTCAAGTCGGTCCGGACCAAATTTAAACCTCATTATGAATATGAATTGGAATTTTATAAAAATCTTTGATTCTTTAATAAATGTTACTTACATTATATAGGTGATTTTTGTAAATTTTACACATTATTTCTCTCTTTCTCTTAATATTTAAATCATATGTATCTTTGATTAACCAAAAATATAATAAGAGGAATATATTTATATGATTCTAGCAAGCTCTAAGTTTATTGTCACCTCAAAAAAAGGCTTCGTTTGAGTGTCGAACGTAATTTATTCATAAGAATAAGCATACGCTATCACTTTATTGGCAAACTCATTTTGGATACTGTTTATTAAATATTTTTATTTCTGTAATTTGATCTGCTATTTTTCACTAAAAAAATTCATATTTGTTAGAAACTGTAAGTTTATATGACTGTACGAATCAGTTGGTAGAATTAGAAGTTTGCAGTACTTATATTCATATGTCCAAAATCTAGAATTGGGGTTAGCTGCATTTAACGGATAGAGTTTAAATTAAAAAAAAAATAAAAAAGTAAAACAAGTTTTAATAAATAAGTCATTACATTAACATATCTTAAAGAAATACTATAATATTATTGAATGTAATAGCTGCAGTCAAATTAAATATAGATATATTTGTAAAATTAATCAAATGTTACTCTGTAAGAAGTAAAAACAATAATCATAACTTACACTTGTGCAACGTGAAACAAAAAAAGAATTATCCGCTAAAAATTATGTAAAGAATCATTTCTCACACACAAAAAAATATTGGGTAAAAAGCTTAACGTTTCAATTATTTTTTAAGCTGTGTTAATATTTTGTACATCTTTGCACAACTCAATATGTAACATAGGACTTGTTCCAACTTCCAGCACTTCATTTCGTGTTCCAGCATGTTTTGCTGAAACCACATAATTTTATTTCAGGTATTTACAGTAATCTGCTATTTTCTTTAAAAAATGCTTATGTCGCTCTAAACTAAAACAATTTTAAAACATTACTGTCTTTAATTAATTATTACATTAAAAGTCTTTTAGTAATCTTCGTTTTTAATTTTAACTAACTATTCAAAAAACAACTATGCAAATTTATTTTATGTAATATGAATTATTTTCTATGAAAAAGGCTTTAGTATGTAATTACACATCTGTAAAAAAATAGGTAATACATTTATACATGTTTGTATATTCCTACAAGGTAAACGTGAAAAAGCGAAAAATTGTCTGTGGGACAGAGGTCTAAATTATATTGTTTATTGTAAGTAAATTTTAAAACAGCTCTTGAACTGTCAATAAACCGGAAAAAATCAAATTTATAGCATTTTTAAAGTGTGGGGTTTACTCACTAAAAATGTTGAAATTATAACAAAGAACAAATTTTGATAAAACAAAAACAAGTTTTAAAAAACTTATTTAATATAAGTTTATCTAGCTTCTTCGGTAACTCACAAACACAGAACTTAGTTAAGATTGTTTTTGATACTGATCGTGCCACATCCCTATTAAAAAGCTTACTTTTGGCCAGTTTTTATAGAGTGTGGCCTAACAAATTTATGAATAGACGCGTCGTAATTAACATTCATTTATATAATTTCTTACGTCGTTTTTATATCACACGATATATTTTAAATACAAATTTAAAAAGCTTCTGTTGGGAGGGGCGACAGCTGCCCCTCTGCCTTCCACTTCTCTGGCTAAGCCACTACCTAGATTTGATAGTTAGAACATTAATTCTTATTTTTAGTGTAATATTTTATTGATATAATAATAAACGTTCCCGAGATATTTTGATTCAAATTAGGCAAACTAAGAAACTGCAGTGTGAATTTTCATTTAAATCATCCCAGCACACATTATCGTTTATAAAAACAAAAATAAGCTTACACACACATTTTTAGAGAAAATTCCGAAATCTCAGAAAAAACTTTAATCGCTATAACATATCTGCCAAATAACCCAGCCCATTTGTAATAATTGTTTCTTTCTAATTGCAGGTCGCTCCTCCCACTTTAAACCTTAATCCAAATGCTCAACGCGCTCTTGGACCCGATGAAGAAGACGATGGTCAATACCGGGAAGACCCTGCTATCTACTATCAAAACGATCCCAATTTTGTACCTAAAACACCCTCATACGAAGCATATGCACGTCCCTCTTTTGAAATGAACTACACTCCGACGACTTATAATACTCAACCTGTATACACTCCTCCTGCTCAGCCGGTTTATTCTCCTCCTGCAAGGCCAGCTTACACTGCTCCTATAAAATCTGCCTATACTCCAGCTTATACTGCTCCTACCTATAATCCACCAGCACCTACTTACAATCCTCCCCAATACAACGATTATTACAATAACCAAGTCAACAATCCTGTTCCCACTCCTGCCCCTCAATACAATTACGCACCTCAGAGATCTTACTGGAATCCTACCCCTCCGGCTTATCCTAATTACAATACTTTCCAAGGACATCCTGCTCAAAACGTAGATATCTGGACTGGAAGTTATACTGTGAACTATAGGAGATAATGTGTGGAATAAAATTAGCTTTTTTTAAATGTCTTTGAGTAGTGAAGTTTGTAAATAAATGCCTCATACGTATAAGATATAATTTTAGGTTAGTTACGATAATGAATTTATTTTTTTAAGTTGATTTCATACCAAGAAACTGTTAGTATGAAACTGTACTGACTAGCAGCTTTATTATGGTAGGAATGCGACTAAAAACATTATGTGCTCTTTAAACTTATATTTTCTCTTTCTAGAGAAAGATAAAACCGATATTTACATTTGTGTCCGTTTTATTGTTTACATGTAAACGTTAAAAACTTTTAGATTTTGTAGAATGTTAGTTGCATCCCTATATCATAATATCGCCAGAACTTAAGTTATTTTTATACCTATTTATAAATATATAGTACTGCCAATATAGTTTTGTAGTTTCCATAAAAGTAATTGTAATGCAATATGTTACGTAATATTGTGATACAAAAACCAAAATAAAAAATATATAAAGTAAGATCACGACATTTTTTAATACCTAGCGCAGCCAATAACTCAAAATCGATTAGAATATTTTTAAATAAATGCAAACGAAATGATAACATTTTATGAATGGAAGTACCAGCACGTACTAAGAGGTGCCAGTTTTATGAACTCCACCCTGTAAGACTGTTAGTATGAGGAAAAACATTGCAAAATAACATTCTAAATGCCACAGAACCATAAAAATTAGACCGGTTTGTGGGAGTTTGCGGTACATACTACCTAACACTCCTTAGATATTGTCAAGGTTTTCCTATGAGACCCACCTTGCTATTTTATTACGTCTGAAAATTCCTGTTTGAAGAGAAAAAAATAGTCCGGTTATTAATAGAGACGGAAATAAACTATATTATAGTACTTATTATATAAGGGTGGATGGAAAAGTTTTTCGTAAAATACATAGATGAAATCCGATACATTAAAAGAACAAAATTGATAATTGGAAGCTCACCGATATTTGATATTTTTCGTTCTATCCTTTGATGTTAATAAAAACGAGTGAATACCTACATATTACAATATACTTAGGACGACCTATAAATAAAATTTGAAACATTTTTGTAGACGCACATACAAGGTAGGATGTTTTTGACACTAGTAATTTAAAGCAACATAAGAAGTATATTTATTTTTAAATAGCATTTATTGCGTACAAACGTTTATTTTAATTAGACATTTAAAAAAACGAAAAAGCATGTACATATTTTAGGAAGTTTATTATGACAAAATTTAATACAATATTTACTGCCTTTTGTATTTTTCATCTCTATCAAACATATTGTCAGGCCAGTAGATTGAAACAATCAAGCAGGTTATAAGTTTTCCCATTATACTGCAGCTGCAACTCTATCACTTTTTGAGGTGGGTAAATGCGGTTATAAATTATTTAGCGACAAATTCACATTTCTATAGAATTCTTTTTATTTAGATACAATATTAATTGTTTTTGCGCGATCACACGTTGTCGCCCATGACGATAAAATTGTAACCTAATTCAATACGTAAATGAGAAATAATGGGCATGAGAACTCTATCTATATAAACTCGACTTGAAATATTCTACACTACACATTGGTACACCAATAAGTATATGCGGCGATTAAACGTTATTATTATTTCCTCTAGACCCTTTGGATTTTCACATTACTAATTAAAGTAATTTTTCTTTTTCTGTGGATGTGATCCATTGCTAATGGCCCAAAAGTCAACTGCTTAGTAAGCACCTGCGGTAACTTTAATTTGACAGCTGAGTTTCGGAGAAGTATCTTTTAATTTTTTTGTACGGTAAGGTCTTCTTTCAACTATAAAAAATAATAAAACACTCGAAATGCACCCTGCAGGTCTGGAGCTGAAGCGCTAGGATTTCTATGGGCATATTGGAATAAGGCCAATACGTTCATGCGATACTCAAGGCTTTCTACTAAGTCGTCTTTTTCTGATGTTTCAGATTGTTAGCACTAACACAAGATCTTGGAATGTTTAACATTTCGTATATTTGGTAACCGGAATGTCCAGCAACATGCTTAAGAAATAATTGTTCCCTAATTAAAAGCAATTTCATGTGTCGTTCTTTTAAACATCATCGGATCTACAAAAAATGTTTTAGTTGTAACTAGAGCTTTGCAAGACCAAGACCAAAACAAGTCTTGCCTAGTATTGGTGTTGATCTTGAAAATAAATGCTGTCTTGTAGGTCAAGACCAAACAAGACCTAGCTCAGTCTTGGTCTTGGTCTTGATAATAAAAATATGTTCTCATTCCCGATTTCAATAGTTTTCATTATATGCTTAAAATGCAGTTCCTTGGCCACATGACTTCCCAAGCAACAGTGGTTTTCATAAGGATATTTCCGGGATTCATTTAAATATACGAAACTATATTTATGAGTACCATCGTCACCAAAAGTAAATGGAACAGCATGAAAATAGCTCTTGGTCTATAATACATAATTTTTAGTGTCAAATATATGTTAAACTGTGCATATTTTAGGTTAAATGGGATAAACCATTATGATTTTAAATTTTGCTGTACCAGTTTCTAATTTCGGTTTCAAGACCAAGACAGGAATCTTGAGACGCAGTCTTGGTATTGGCCTTGAGAGTCAACACTTGGTATTGGTTTTAAGATGATTTTCAAGTCTTGGTTTTGATATTAACACCAAGAATAGTTTTCTGATCTCGCGAAGCCCTAGTTGTAACTATGTCATGGTCTAATAAATATCAAACAAGCCAAATATGTCAGTAATTCTTTAAACACAATAATATCAATTTACCAATATTTTAATTTATATGGGGTTATTCTTGCTAACTGCATTTTATATTTCTTTTTTCTTTTTCTTTTTCATTCTGTCCTAATAACTTTACTTTTATTTCACAAAGCGCATACACCATGCTTTCTTAAATCTTTCTACCAAATTTTACAGGAAGTCAATGATTATTTAACATGTCCTACTGGAATACCGAATTATTGAATTCTACTCTTCTGTCTTATATATACTTTTGATGGGTAGCAGTGTTTTCATGTATAACTATAACCAATACAAGAAAGATGCACAATAAAAAGACAATCACAATGTAAAGAAAAACGGTACAACAAAACAGAAACGAATAAACCAAAAAGCACCCAAAATGAAATCAGCAAGTTCAAACAAAAAGCAAATGTACTCATACTTTTTAGTGGCTTTGACAGTCAAAGATATCGAAATCAAAAAAAACGACCGACGCAATACCCGGTTTAGCAAAAGAAAAATTCTTTGTTTAAACTGATGTTGGAGGCAGTATTTTTCAGAATTAATAATTAGATTGCAAACTAGTTACGTTCCCCATATTGCTGAATGTGACAAATTCAATTACAGATAAGGAAATCTTATAAATATAAGCAAAGGACGGTGATTGAATCACTTGTTAGTCTGCTCTTGATCTTGAATCTTGTATTTTACCTTTTAAAAAAATTTGACGTTTTTTAAAAAGGGTGTTTTCTTCGACCACAACGTAACTGGCGCAGTCGTACGGATAGTGAAACGTGCAAAAAACACGGTTTTTTCAAAAAATTTATTCACTAGAAAATCTACGTATTTCGACGGTTCGAGTCCTAAAAAATAAATAGTACCGATCTAAGGTGACTTCGAGGGAGTGCTCGAATCAAAGAAGCCCTGAGAAAAATTGGAGCTCATAAGAAGTAGACAGTGCCGATCTAAGGCGACTTCACGGGACCAACTTTGGGGAACCGGCGAGGAATAAGAACAGGACAGCTAGCAAGTCACACAAGGCATTACTGGGGAGGACAAACATCGCCAAACCAGCAGCCTAACCACCACTGGGGAGGACAAAAATCGCCGATCCAGAGGCAAACCACACTGGGGAGGACAAAAATCGCCAAACCAGCCTAGCAGTAAGGACCTAAGCTAAGAAAAAAGAAAAAAAGAAGCCCATGAAGCTAATTTTTCTTCTAGTATTGTAAGTCATTGCAAACATTTTAATATTAGCATTTTTTTTTCTCTATTTGCAAAAATAAGTAATAATTTTTGATATAAATAATTCAAAACGTAAATTTGAAACTTATTTTTGGAAATATAGTTTATTTTAACCATTTTATATTTTTAAAAAAGTATACCTATATATATTTTATCAAAATTGAGCTCTTTAAGGAAGTAAACCTAGACGATCTAATTAATTCTCTAAACGATTTATCAATTCAATCTGGTTCAACTGACAATAAAAATAAAATAATGACAACTAATTATACTCTTTTACGTTACCAAGCTGATAACATTCCAAATTTTGACGGGAATCCAAAACTTTTACAGAGATTTGTAACAGCCTCCGAAAACCTTTTAAAAGCTTTTCAAAACACGGCTAATTTAAATGACCCAATAAATATTTGCTTATTTGACACCATATTAAGTAAACTTACACATAGGGCCGCCGAACTTATTGTATCTCGAACAGAATTAAATACTTGGGCTCTAGTAAAACAAGCCCTTACAAGTACCTTCGCTGATCAAAGATCAATCGATTGTCTTATACAAGATTTAATTAATCTAAAACCTTTTAAAAACGAACACCCTATTAATTTCGGCATGAGAATCCAAGATTCTAGAAGCCTATTATCTGCAAAATTAAATGGAACAAATGAAGATCCCGCAACCAAATTAATAAAAATTAACCATTACGATGAATTTGCTCTGAAAACATTTATACGAGGGTTACCTTATAATATGCAATTAGTTATTCGACTAAAAAATCCAACAGCTTTAGAAGAAGCTATGGCATTTGTGCGAGAGGAAGAAAATTTTATTTACTTTAAAAATTCACAAATACCACAAAATAGACCTGTGCCAATGAGTACAACAAATTCGCAAAATAAAAACCAAAAATCGCCACCAATGTATAAACCACCTTATTTATATAATTTTAGTCCAAATTATACACCTAATTTTAACCCTAATTATTCACATAATTTTCCCAATGCAATAAATCCGAATTTTCCAAAATTCCAAAATAACATAAACGGTAATGCTGTAAATAATACTCCAAATTATTTTGGAAGAAACGCGAATAACTTTAATTCAAATTCAAATATAAGACCTAATAATTTTCAACAAAATTTTCAAAGACCCAATTTTTACCAACAAAGACCCTTTATGAGACCTAACACCAATTTTGCACAAAATTCTATAAGAACAAGACAAATAGAACCTATGGACACAAGTTCTGGAAACACAATTTTAAATAATAATATACAAAATAAAAAGGTAATTACCGAACAACTTTACAATCAAGAAGTTTCGGAACAAAACCCACAAAATAATACTCAATATGATTATACTGTTAATCATGAAAATACAAATGTTAATTTCCCAATTTTTGAAAACTTTGATTATGCTGATAATCAAGAAACACCAAATTTCGAAAATCCATTTTATGAACAAAGTTATATGAATACATATGAACCAAGTTACACAAACATATACCAAGAACAAACTCACGAACCAGAATATTTCCCAGAAAATACTAATAATGTAAATTTTACGGGAACGAGCCCGAACAACAATACGAGGTAGTATTTTTGAATAACTACACAGCCGAATTACCATATATTCATATACCCGAATTAGACGCAAATTTTCTACTAGATACTGGAAGTACTCGAAGTTTTATAAAACCAGAAATTGCCTATAGATATTTTCCCGAAAATATAAAAAGAGAAATATTTCAAGTTCAAACAGCGCATGCTACATCTTTCCACAATGAAATAGCAATAATTCCATTATTTCAGACGTTTAAAACGCAAGGCAACCATACATTTTATTTATTTAATTTTTCAAACAAATTTGATGGATTAATAGGCCTAGATCTTATTATCCAACTTAACGCTAATTTAGATTTCAATACACGAACTTTACAATCGCCGCATACAGAAATACCAATACGCTATTTAGGAAAAAATGAAAAACAACTTTCGCCTGAAATTATTAAAAAAAAATTTACTTATATAATTTCACCAAGATGTATACAAAAAATAGAAATACCTGTGAATATCACAGAAGGAACAGGCATAATTTCTTACCAAAAATACGGAAATGTAGAAATTCCTGAATGTTTAGTAGAAATAAAAAATAACCTTACTTATACAACTATACTAAATCCAACAGAAAACCCAATTAAAATCCAATTTCTTGAACCTCTAGAAGTAGAAAAATTAAATGTGAATGAACTTAACTTCGTCGATTATAATTCAAATGAACAAAAATCTGATAGAGATCTAGATAACCAACTTAAAGCTAATTTAAAAAATTTAAGGTTAGACCATTGTAATTATGAAGAAAAACAAAAAATACGTAAACTTTGTTTTGAATTTAGAGACGTTTTTTATTGTGAAGGGATACCTTTAACTTTTACAAACGCAATAAAACATCAAATAAAATTAACAACAGACACTCCTATCTATACTAAAAGTTATAGATACCCTGAAATTTATAAAAAAGGAGTAAAAGATCAAATTTCGAAGCTTCTAGATCAAAATATAATAAGAGAATCAAATTCTCCTTACTCATCACCAATATGGATAGTTCCAAAAAAGCTTGACGCTTCAGGAAAGCCGAAATATCGCATGGTTTGCGATCTACGTCGTATCAATGATGTAAGTGTTGCAGACAAATTTCCGTTGCCTAATATTACCGAAATATTAGATAAACTAGGGAAAGCACAATATTTTTCTACGTTAGACCTTGCTAACGGTTTTCATCAAATCGAAGTATGTAAAGAGGACATTCCCAAAACAGCATTTAGTACAGACTTTGGTCATTATGAATTTTTAAGAATGCCCTTCGGTTTAAAGAACGCCCCCGCAACATTTCAACGCGTTATGAACAACATATTAAGAGGTCTACAGGACGAAATATGCTTTGTATATCTAGACGACATAATTGTCTTCAGTACGAGTCTAGACGAACACATTTTAAAGCTAAGAAAAATATTTATAAGACTACGCGAAGCAAACTTTAAAATACAACTAGACAAATCTGAATTTTTGAAAAAAGAAGTACAATATTTAGGACATATCGTAACACCAAACGGAATTAAACCAAATCCTGAAAAAATATCAGCTGTAAAAAATTTTCCTATACCTAAAACTCAAAAGGAAATAAAATCCTTCTTGGGCCTTATTGGGTACTACAGACGCATTATAGAAGACTTTGCTAAAATAACAAAACCAATGACGAAATGTCTAAAAAAGAACTCTAAAGTAGAGCACACGCCTGAATTTATAAATGCGTTCGAACATTGTAAAAGCCTGTTAATAAATTCGCCAATATTGCAGTACCCTGACTTTACAAAACCATTTATATTAACTACAGACGCGAGTAACTATGCTTTAGGAGCAATCCTATCTCAAGGAACATTACCTAATGATAAACCGGTAGCTTACGCATCGCGTACATTAAATGAAACCGAGACTAGATACTCAACAACAGAAAAGGAACTTTTAGCCGTAGTCTGGGCCTGTAAATATTTTCGCCCTTATTTATTCGGACGACAATTTTATGTATATGTTGACCATAGACCTTTAGTATGGTTATTTAATCAAAAAGATGTAAATTCGAAATTAACTAGATGGAGATTACGTCTAGATGAATATGACTTTAAGATTATCTATAAGAAAGGCATTTTGAATAGTAATTGTGACGCCTTATCGAGAATTCAGTTAAATCTATACGAAAATGATTCCGTATTAAATAATCCCGGAGACGCTGACAACGATATAGTTGAATACTTGCGTAATCTTTCGGAAAATATAACCGTGACACAAAACCTTGACTCTCAAGTTGCAAGCTCAAGTAGAGATAACCCTGACTCAGATCAAGTTCGAAACTTAGATAACGAATTACCCTCAATTTCCGTAGGTCAAGCGAACAATGAACAAAGAATAAACATTTTATCTGACATTCAAATTCAACCAGCTTTAATTACTTCTGACAATACTGTGCATAGTAATCAAAATGAGACAGAAAACCCCGGATTCAATATCTTAGACAAAATAATTAACAATAAGCCTTTGCAATATTTAATAAAGAAATCGCCTCATCATAAAATAAAAGTGGATTTCGAAACTTTCGAAAGGAATTACATTAATAATGTAGAAATACCGGAAAACCCTGGTATCATTAAAGAATTTATTCGCGATTACATGAATAATAAAAAAACATGTTATATATATTTTTATAATGAAGAACTTATCCCAATTTTTACAAATATATATATACAAAATTTTAAGAAACCAAAAATAATACGATGCACAAAACTAGTCAATAATATTAAAGAACAGGATGAAAAAATTTTATTGATGACCCATCAACATCAAAGTAAAACTAATCACAGGGGAATTTCAGAAACCTATGATAG
Organism: Kuschelorhynchus macadamiae; assembly: GCA_030620095.1. Taxonomy (NCBI): domain Eukaryota; kingdom Metazoa; phylum Arthropoda; class Insecta; order Coleoptera; family Curculionidae; genus Kuschelorhynchus; species Kuschelorhynchus macadamiae. The sequence continues at coordinate 492,848 of JAUTXW010004079.1, forward strand.
ACTAAAACAAAACTACTATTGGGGTAAAATGAAACAAGAAATCACTCAATTTATAAATGACTGTGTTACATGTCAAACCCTAAAATATAGCAGACAAAAATCGTATGTGCCTTTAGTAAAAACCGAAACACCTTCTAAACCTTTTCAAATAATTCATTTAGACACATTTATTTTTGAAAAACATAATTGCCTTACAATATTTGACAAATTTTCAAAATACGGACAAGCCTATGTATACGATAAAAATGCTAAGTCAGTATGTGACAAACTTATAAATTATTTTTCATTCTTTGGATGCCCAGAAACAATTGTTAGTGATAATGGCTCTGAATTTAATAACGAATTAGTAAAGGAATTATTAAAAGCCCAAAAAATAAATATTCACTTTACAACCCCGGGACACCATGAGTCAAATGGCCCTATAGAAAGATATCACTCTACATTAATCGAACATTTAAGAATCCTAAAAGATAAAGACAAAAATAAACCAATTCCCGAACTATTACCGTATGCAATTATAGCATATAATAGCTCGATACATAGTACAACCAAATATACACCCCATGAATTAATTTTAGGACACACAAACTCACGTGATCCTTTAGACTTAATATCAACAACATTCTACTCAGACTATGTACTATCCCATAAAGAAAAAGTAGACGCCATTTACAATACTGTCACAGAGAAAAGCGAAACACAGAAAGAAATACTGCTAGAAAAAACTAACCCTAAAGGTGACAAACCCTATGAATTTAAACTTAATCAAAAAGTGTATAAAAAACTGTCCCCTAGAAATAAAAATCAAGCCAAATTTAGTGGCCCCTTTATAATAAGAGAAATCCTTGAACATAATTGTGTAAAAATTGAAAATATCAAAAACCCAAAAAAGACAGAAATTATACACATAAAAGAACTAAAAAGACCTCTTGTTACAGATGGTCCTACACACGAGGAGACAGACCAAAATACCACGACTTAAATCTGAACCCTGGCATCTTACCCTACAAACTAGGACACGCCCAGAAGACAATTAATCACTGGACATTTGTTCAAGTGTTTAATATAAAAGGTATAATTGAGGAATATAAATCCTTGAGTTTAAAATATAATATGTTAAAATTACATTTGAAAAATAAAACTGACTATAATACGGAATACTATAATTCCTATATAATTATTGATAACCAAAAACAAAAAATATTACGCCAAATAAATGAAATACTACCCCCTAAACAAAGTAGGCAGAAACGTGGGCTAATTGACGGACTAGGAAGTATAATTAAAAGTATAACAGGCAATCTAGACGACAACGATGCAATTTTAATAAATAATGAAATAAATATTCTAAAACAAAATCAAAATAACATCAAGTTGTCAATGGACAAACAAATGACCTTACTCAGTAATTCTATAAAAGGTTTTCAAGAAATATCATAAAATATATCCCATAACCAAAATATTCTAGAATTTCGAGTAAATCAGACTATACAAACACTAACCAAAATCGAACTACAAGAAATATCTGATTTCGACTATTACCGAACTCAAATGGTTTTAACACAAATATATATGCTATATCAAAATATTTTTGACACATTAGCGAATATAGAAATCGCTATATCATTTGCAAAACTAAATAATTTTCATAATACTATAATTCAACCTAAAGAACTGCTATCAGAAATAAAAATGATTAAAAAATACTTAAATTCAGAAAAATTGCCATTTGAACCAAACTTAGAAAATGTCCTAAAATATGAGACAATCCTAGATATAAAAGGTTACGTAATAAATAGCGAAGTTACTTTTATTATAGAAATTCCTTTAGTCGAAAAGAAAGAGTATACCTTATTCCATTTGTTTCCTATACCCACACCCAATGGCGAATATTACAAAATAATAATACCCAACTTTAATTATCTTATAATTAATGAGAAGAATTTTGGATACTCGAATGATCCATGCAAAAAAGTCACAGAAAATGAATTTTTATGCAGTCATATACATTCTGAAAATATATTTCAAACATTACCCTGCGAAATGCAGCTATTAAAATATTATCATAATATCACGAATTGTAAGCAAATTCCTGTAAAAATAGACAGCCTAGAAATTCAAAATATAGACGAAGGAAAATGGGTTGTAATAACAAATAAAGATATTACAGCAATGGAAACTTGTAAAAACACCCAAAATACTATTTTACTAAACGGAACTTATTTAATTGAATTAAGTCCTATATGTAGTCTTAAGATAAATAATATAATACTTAAAAGTTATAAAAACTCAAAAAACGAATATTTAAATGTGCCATTGCCTAATATTAAACTCAATTTTACAAACCGAACTATTTATAATAATATAAGATTTTTGAAAACAAATTCTATAAACTTGGAAAAATTTGATGATCTACAAAACGAAATAAATAAACAAAAAATTGAAACCTCTAAACTTTTAACCGACACTGTATATTATCATAAGACAAGTTTATGGACAATTTTACTATATGTAATTTTAATAACTATAATATTGTATATTTTGTACAAGTATTTATGGCCTAAGTTAAAACTTAATAAACTAAGAAATACTGACCAAATAAATGATATAATAATTTAATTAATTATTTTAAAATAATTAGGTCATAAAAACTTCCAGTTTATATGCCCATTAAGGGATGGAGGAGTTACGTTCCCCATATTGCTGAATGTGACAAATTCAATTACAGATAAGGAAATCTTATAAATATAAGCAAAGGACGGTGATTGAATCACTTGTTAGTCTGCTCTTGATCTTGAATCTTGTATTTTACCTTTTAAAAAAATTTGACGTTTTTTAAAAAGGGTGTTTTCTTCGACCACAACGTAACTAACTGAGGAACTAACGATAAAAGTCAGTGCTCTTATAATGTACAACAAAGCTAACAAGGTCGCGAATATTTATCCATTTGGCTACTTTGGAATGAAATTGCGTTCAACAGAATATATTGATTTTTATTTTCCTCATAAGAGCCAAAAAGTTGGACTACTACTATCGAAGCGAATAGGCCCACTTTAAAAAGAGCTACTTCACTGCAACAAGTGTGCAACAAGAATGCACACGCGAAAAAGAAAAACATATATCTTATATATATATATATATATATATATATATATATATATATATATATATATGCCTGCATGTTAGTTGTTAAAGTCTGATGATGCTCTTATTGCTCTTGCAGAGCGACACATGTGTCACAATTTTATAATTGACTGAGACCGAAGCTTTGTGTGTATTGATATTTCACATTATAAGTAAGGGAGTAAAATCAGGTACAAAATCAATCGGCAAAGAAAACCAGGCAACAGAGATATAGAAACAAATAAGACAATCTTGGGCAGCATTTGGGAAGCTTACCTACATCATGCGAAATAGACAAATAACACTGAGCCACAAAAATAAAGTGTTTGATACTTCCATACTATCTCTATCTAATGTGCTAAAGAGCCGAAAACCGCCACTAGGAAACTGAGAACAGTGCAGAAAGCGATAGGGAGCACATCGATGGATATATTTTTAAGGGACTACAAAACTAGTGAATGGATTACACACAAAACGAAGATTACGGATGTAGGACAAAAGGCCACAAAACATATGCCGGGCATGATGCAGATCGAAGGCACAAGTTAATTTTGTTATGGTGACCTTTTATATTAAAAAAACCAAGAGGGCGACCACAAATATGCTGGGATCAAGACCAAGACCTCATTTATTTTTCAAAACCAAGACCGAGACAAGGCAAGTCTTGTCTTGGTTTTGGTCTTGGGATGCCCTATATATTGGGTAAAATTTAATTTCCTGGAATAAAACCTTCTTTTTATAGATGAAATTAATAAATAATATAATTAATTTTTATAGACTATGTAAATGAGGTTATAAAAAATAAATAAATATTAATAATATAAAAACTAACTTAAAAAAATGGTAAATTGGTTTTACCCAGAACTTTAATCATTTTAAATACTTTCACGTGATACTTTATTACTATGAGTACATATAATATTTTTCATTCTCTTAATATATGAAATTTGGATGGCACTTCCGGGGTAAAGCTAATTTACCGATATTTTAGTTATATGTGCTAAGCTATATTCTCATCCGTAGGTTACCATTCTTGCAGATTAGTTGACTATATAATTATATGACTTTTAAATTAGGAACTGCAATATCAGGTTCGTGATTCCATCGCAATTTGACCATCAACTTAATTCAAACTAACACTGGAGGGTAGCTCGGTAAAACTACATTACCTAAGCCGAGGGTTGCCAGATCGATTGTAGTACATTTCAGGACTGGGCATGTGATTAATAGATTTTCACGTTAATGCCAGGACCTAAGGCTTGGAACATAAATGATAAAAATCAATTAGCCAATAAAGCACGTCCTGCGCGTGATATGATTGAACAACATAACGCAAAGCGCAAATAACAACAAACCTTAAAATAAAATTTTCCCAGCTAATGGAAAGGCACCCGTGTTTTCACATCTTAAAAAAACACATTTTAGAGAGCCATACAGAGTCCTCCAAAGAACTATATCCAATGGTATCATATTTTTGATCTTTAAAATAAATAGCATTAAATAAAAAATTGTATAGTTTCTAAGTATATTCTAAATAACATTAGAAACATTAATGGCCGGTTGCAGAAAGCTCAATTAAAGTTTAGAATGTTTAATGGTATGTCAAATTTGACAGCGAGTTCCTAGATTTCTATAAGCAGCTTGTCAAATCCGAAAGCTCGGTTAAATATTCTAAACAGCAATTAAGTTTTGTGCAACCTGGGGTAAGTCATTAAAAACTTCAATCCACAAAATGATAAATATAAAAAACTAGCTATCGGTTATAGATTGACCCAACTTTACGTACGGTTTCCCAATTTCTAGTATCCAAAGCATGATCATTTGACTTGCAATATAATATCTCAAAGTAGACAAATAAAAAGTAATATGACCTTATATAATATTTTGCCACTGTTGTGATCCCATTAATTTTATTACCTTAATACTTAATTAGCATTGCATGTATATTTTTAATTAAACTATATGTATTATAATTGCTCACACATTTCCATGTCGACATTTTTAAGTACAATAAAACTAAGGAAGTTTGTTTAGACCTTGTCCACCCAAGATGTTAGACAGATTTTATTCTGAGTATCATAAAATTTAGTATACTTTTAGATCTTGTATAAACAGTGAAATAGAATTATTTAAAAATACCATAATTCACACATAATAAAACCTTAGTTTCAAGAAATGTTTTGGCAATCATAAATAAATAAACTAGGCTATTAGACCCTTTGGGAATTATGTTGTTTTGTCGAAATTACAAAGTAACGGAGCCGACAAAGGGCCCCTCTTAGATTTAACCATTATACCTAAGTTAGTTTATGAATTGCAAAGAAGTGGACGAACAGAATTCTACGGGTTTCTGCCCAGTAGAGACACTTCTTTGCTCTTCCCCTATTTACTTAGTTTTTGTTATATTGTTGTATTTTAGTTAGTTGTATTTTAGTTTTCAATATAAGTGTTATTCTTTTTTTAAATTAAAGTCGTGTTTTAATAACAAAGAATCCCAGTGTCTTAACAGTACTATTACCCTCAGCCATTACAATTGGCGGCAATCGGCGAGATTAGAAATATTAAACCATTACACCACACATGACAAGTTTAAATCTAATACCTTATTCATATATTCATGCTCCAGATACTTTACGTACTTTGTATGGGTTGAGCCGATGCCGATAGCGACATTAAATTCACGTGTAAAATTATTTTTTAAGGTCAACAAACAATACAACATTGTATGTAGGTTTCTTGATGTAATGGTGAACAGAACTTTAACAAAAACCGACTCTCAAAGAAACACTGAAAAGGAAAAATAAATACATTATTATATGTTGTAAATTTAAATTTATGAAGTTGGCTTCCAACTAAGACCTAATTACAATATCACAAAAAGGACATTGCTATATGGGAAGTCTTAATGCCTAATACCTCGAGTATGTCTATTTGCTGTTTTTGCTAGCTTGATGCTGATTTCATAACGTCAAATTTTCAAGATAAATACAAATATTATTTCTTACGTTTCAGAGTCTTTTTTATTAAATCTGTTATTTATATAAAGTTTTATATTAAACGATCAGACTCAAAATTTACGACAGGTTAAGATGTTGAAGTCCCTAATAAAATAAACAAGTACTGGGCTCCATTGCTTTTAAAATTTTGCTAGAATCATCGTAACTAATTTTATATAAAACGCGTCATGTGTACATATCTCTGTATATTTATTGATAATCAACAATACATATGGCCAAAAATTAAAATTGTTGGTAGAACTGAATTTTGAGCCTCTAAAAACACCAAAAATCTTATGAAATATAATACATAATAATTTGGGTGATCCCCAATTTACCCGCACCCCCCACCACACACCTCAGATACTAACAGAACAAATATTTTAAGTCTAAAGTCAATTAATATTATCAACATTCATTAAGATTTATAATTACCTACCGAAATAACTTGACGAGAAAAAAGTTGGCCTCCTTCCTCTAGGCAAAGGGATATACAGTAAAACCCCGATTATTATTATTTTGGAATCGTGACGTGATTAGCGAAACTGAGGTAGAACAATTTGTTCTGTGTGACCAAAATTACCCAAGATATCCACTGATGAGCGGCAGTGATTTAATTAAAGATGTGTTAAGTCCGAAGTGACGACGAAGAAGATAACACATCAACAACCAAATGTGTGATGAAGCGCGATGCTAAAGCCGCTGTTAATATTCTCCTAGAGTACTTCGAGTAATAGACATTTGCGTTCCTAGTTGGCATTTTAAACATAATCAAAATACGCCAGCAAATAAAGCAAAATAAAAAACTTACTGATATTTAAATCTATGTATCAATATCATCAAATTTTGAGTTTGCATGTTATATTTCGTAAAATAAATATGTTTGTAAAAAAACAAAGCAACAAAGTTAAGTATTTTATAGTCATCACGGAACATTTTCTCCGAAAAAGATTCAAAATAGCTCATTACGTCATTTTTAATATGCTCGCTATAGGAGGGTCTCAGAAATTTCCTAAGTGCTTCTTGAAAAAATTATCCAAGAAGGTCAAACCTTCTCGGGGTAGATGTACATACAGATCCACGTTAACTAATAATAATAAAAACCCGGCAGTACAAATTGCCAAAAATTAAAATGATCATCAAAATTAATCTTAAAAACCCGGAAAATCATATAAATCCCGATATTTTTAGATTACTCCCCTCTTTTCCTTTCGCCTTCATACAATTATTTTTTTAATGCATTAAATTTTTTGCCTCAATAATAAAGTTAATATATTCATCATCTATTAAGATTTATAATAAGCGAAATCACCAAAAAAATGAATCAATAAATTTCCATTTCCTTCCTTTTAACTCAAGGAAAATAACTCAACATACGCTCAAATTACATTTTTTGTTATTTATACTTCATAAACCAATAACAAGAATAAGGCAAAATGTTAAAATTTTTAATTTATTGGGAAAAATCTCTAGCAGAATAAAATTTAAAATAGTGTCATTTCTAAATTACTAGATAAAAAATTCATCCAAATTGGTCAAATCGTTAGGGAATCATCGGTGTAAAGGGTGTCTGGTTTTATTTTAAACGAGCTCTACAAGCTTAACTTTTAGAGATATCAAAAAATATTGTACACACAAAATTTTATGATTTTCTCTGAACCTTCAAAATCTTTTAAAAAATTGAACAAATGACAACTAGAAAAAAAAAAAATAACATCGACTTTAATATTTTAAATTAAAAACCCTGTATAGTAATATTTTAATAAATGGGCATTTTCTTACAACAACCGAGACATTTGACAAAAGTAAGGGGAAATGTGTCAGAAAGAGAGAGAACATACACATAAGTAAAATCATTAGAAAGGAATGCACTGTTTCTTATAACGGATTAAAGATCTTAATAGAACATTATAATTTTATAACATTAAAATTTACTTATTTATTTAAAATATTCGGTAGCGGGTAATGGAATGTTAACAGGGTGTCAACATGTGTCAACATTTCTGAATTTAACTAAGATATAATAAATAAATTTAAAGGTACTCTGCACATGTTCTTTTTCGTCGATTATAGTGAACAATTGTAATAAATTCAATTGTTATTAAAAAAAAACAAAATATACATTTTTATCCGTCCAAATTTTCCACCCTGCATGTAGTCCTCAGTTCTCGACCTCACAGAGGACGTACTGGAACTTAACTTTTCTTTTGCCAATCTTTAAGCTATTTAGTGTAATTAATTACGATAATTTTAGACGCGGGTTAATTGTGTTGGGAAAATAGTTAGTTAAATGAAAGATTGAGATTTCAACAGCACTTAAAATCTACTAACAAAATTAAGGGGGAAATATCTAAACAATAATCAGAATAAAAGAGATAAATTAAAAATAGATTATAATTGAAAAGCGAAAAAAGAGAAAATAAGATAAAAAAAATGTGAACTTTTGTATTAAAACAATTGCATGTAATTAAATCCCAAGGAAATTATGATCTTATAATCCCCAATTAGAATTAAACAAATATATATAATATATAAAAATCTCTTGTACTTACAAACCCGTTTTATGCAAAGAAAAAATGTAAATTTAGATTTAACCCTCAAAATATGCCACATCAAACATTAACTGTAAAATGACTCAATCTTATTAATTGAAAGTTGGGCACAGACAGAACTTTTATTTTTAAAATAAGAAAAAAGAGCGACACTAGAATTTGATAAGAACTGCCCCCTTTGAAGTCCCCTTTTGACTGGAACGTTGAGCGTGAAATATAATGATATTTCCGTCTACATAAATATAAGTAACGTTTATTCAAATGTCTAAAACTTAAACTACCTTATCTCATTCTGGATCAGAAAGAGCATGACGAAAAATGCAAAAAATAAACCCTTCTGCTAATCTATTCCTGAACGTAGAAGAATACACAAAAAAATCGTCTTTTTGTTAATGTTTTTATTATAAAAAATTAATATTGTGTTTTTAGCATAGTAAAATTGACAATTTATTATTATTGTCTCGAAATAAATAATATGTTTTAAATATTTCATTATTTTAAAATTAAATAAATTGAAATCAAGAAGGTTCCCGCGAAATCGGCCATGGCATATTTGGAAATTAGAGGGCGTAATTTGATAGTCACTTGATATGTTTAATTAGGTACAATTTTTTATTATCTATGAGCAGACCACAAAGGCCGAAGACTTAAGTACTAGCTACCGTGGTTGCTTTAAGTGAACACAGGAAAAGTTTATTGATGTAAGTTTTAAAAACCTGCAGGTTAGGAGAAGAGGGAAAGGCATTTGCTGGTAAGACATTCCATAATCGGGCACTCTGGGAATAAAGGAGCGAACAAAGTGGGAAGTCCTCAGCCTTTCCAGTTGGACAACACGATGGATAGTAATTCATCACAATAGAATACGTGGTAGTATCTTAAAAGCAGAGACAGTTCGCCCACAATCGACAATGCTCTAGTGATGCAAAGCTCCTTGTGATGTTTAATTCATCACAGGTGAGTAGCCCTTCTTTGGACAGATTCAAGGATACTAAGGTTTGAAGCGGAGGCTGCTCCTCATATGTACGAGCAATGCTCAAAGCTGGGTCTGATTTGCGAAGTTGCTACTGTGGCAATAATGGTGGTGTGATCATGCCAGCCAAAGTCTTTCTGAAAAGTAATACTAACTAGACTAAAGGAATCTTTGGCTTCAAGCATACGATTTTCATGAGATCCTTGGTTAGGAATAGCCATTACTCTACGCCTATCATAAATTTATATTACATAGGTACAGGTTTGGAAATTTGTATGTTGGAGTAGGTTAAGAGAAGAAAGCAGTTCACTGATATGTAGAGGAATAGGGTAGGTGCCAACATTGAACCCTATGGAACTCCTGCGTTGATTTGGTGAAAGCTTGATGAATGGACGTCACCCACTAGAGAAACTTTGTGGAATTCGATAGACTTATTCTAGTTGTTGGTTACGAAAGCAAGAAAATCTGCTGTGTATCTTTGGTGGCGGAAGCCGTATTGCTTGTTGTGGATAAATTTATATCTCTTAAGATATTTTAAAAGATCATTACTGATATACTTCTCCATTGCCTTGCTTACAACCGCGAGGAGGATATGGATCTGTAGTTAGAGGAAAGAGATTTGAATTCCTTTCTGGGAACACGCTGCACACGAACAAATTTCCAGCTTTTAGGAAAATACCCCTGTCATAGGACACTTGGAATAACCTATTACGGATAAGTGCCAATTCAGAAGCGCACTTTTTTAGAACTATGGTCGGAATACCATCAAGGCCAGAGCACTTTTTGGTATTAAGTGTTTGGAGAATACGTCGTAACTTTTTAATCCTGAACGAAATTTCGTACATACTGTGTAGCAAAGCTGCTACTGATGGAAGGTGGAAGTAAAATGGAGAGAGTAAATTAAAATTTGCGACGAATTATTTTGCAAAAAGCTAAGTTTCTGCTTTAAACGTGGTGATGATTTTATCTCTAGAAGTGAGGGGTGCAAAGGAACTTTTGCAGAAGTTTTGACTAATATTTTTGCAAACATCCAAGAGGATTGGCAAGAAAGATCTTCGCATTTTATGCGTGTGTTCAAGTTATTTTTGGCGTCGAGAATTATTCGATTTTAATGATTTCATTTTTAGCCTGTAGATTTCCTGAGTACGGATTTTCTCTAATGTTGCATTATCGCATGATTTTGAGAACAAAGATTTGATGTTGAGAATTTTTGAAGTCTTAATAGGATATGGTTAAAAGGTTTCTATAACTAATTAGATTGCATCCGAGATTTGTGAACAAATTTCGGAAGGATCGTTGGTACAGAAACGAACATCATTCCAAGGGAAGGAGGAACGGAAATCCCACCACTTGCAATCCATTCCAGTCAACGGATATAGTACCAAATAGTACAAGATGCGAACTTCTTGTTGTATGGGACAGGAAACAGTAATTAGACCGTGGTCAGAGGAATCGGAAATGGAACAGTGATAAGGCTCTGGATGAGTGGTTAGAAACAGGTCCAGATCGGTTTTAGTAGACCCTAACTATTCTTCATTATGAATGTTAAAGTAGCCAAGTGAAACGATTTGAATGGAAGGGATTTCAGAAATTAGGAAATCCACTTAAGAATATATACGTCAGCACAATCTAGAAGAGACCGTTTGAAATGATATGTTATTTATTATATTTATTTAGCTTTTAAAACCCTCTTAAGAAATATTAGATAACTTTGTTTTTATAGATTTCTTGAAACATACGTATCTAGTTGCCGAAGACAAATGTTACATTACAAAAGTATAATTTTAAAGTAAATTAATAATGCATATACTTTACTCCATTGCTGTAGTTTATTCCTGTTACACTCTTATGGTATGTATTTTATAGATTTTATGATAATTAGTTTTTGGAGTTATGTCAGACGTAAGATAATAACGATATATCAGCGGTGATAAAAGTTTAGTGAACTATGAACTTTTTTGCGAAACTGTTTTCCATTTTTATAATTTTGCACAAAAAGTAAGTTACATAAAAATGAAGTGGTAACATTATGGTATGAATCCAAAATGGCAAAATAAAATGGCGGCTTAATCAATTTTTGAAGAATCAGCCTAAAAAACTACTTATTAGCCTGCTTTCAAATTTTGTGCGTTCATTAAGTGTGATATGGAAATAAACTGACAAAATGGTAGTATGAATTCAATATGGCAGAACAAAATGGCGGTCAAATAATTTTTTTAAAAAACCAAGGAAAAAAGTCTTCTTATTCAATTGGCTTTTTTGCACACAAGTTAGATGTGATAGATAAACTGGTATGAATTCAACATGACGGAACAAAATGGCGGTCTTAAAAAACTCCGTGTAAGAACTACTTATTCAATTTATTTCAAATTATACCCAAAACTCAAATGTAGCACTGGTATTGGTAGAGACTGTTTGATACGAATCAAATATAGTGCAACAAAATGGCGGCCAATAAATGTATTTCAAAAAAGAGTATTAATGTGTTACTAAATGACTATATGCGCAACTAAATTAGGTCATAGTTCACTCCTCTTAATAAATAATAAAGATTCGTACCCAGGGAAGTTCCGGGTAAAATAAATTTACCATTTTTCTATTCCGCTCTGTAACTTTTTGATCTCTTATATTTTTTTTGATATTATGTACTTCACTTACTTAGCAAAATGTTCATTCATGCATGTTCATGGCATATGGAACCCAGAAAAGTGGTAAAATTGTAACGTAAATTAATTTTTAGGTAGGTATGAATGGACACTTTGCTAAATAATTTCTAAGTGTTAGAAAATATCGAAAAAATCTGAGAGACCAAAAATGTAATGAACAGAACAGAAAATTTTTTTGTGTAAAAATGGTCAGTGGGCTCCCAGTAAAATTTCGTATATAATAATATAGGTGGTCCATGAAGAAAACTAAAAAATTAAAACTTTAACACCCTGTACCCTAACGACGAAGGCTTTGCGGATACGTATTGATATGAACATTTAGCCCTGAAATGAGCTAATAATTTGCTTTCTTTATTTTCAGATCGATTAAATAAGACTCTGTATAACTCTTCTGGAATTAAAAGCGAATACCCTATACTGAGACTAATAAAATAACTAGAGTAAAAATTAAAAAAAAACCGTTAAGGCAAAAATGTCAATAGTTCACAAAAGTTTTATTATAGCTGGTATATCGTAACTATCTTACGTCTGACATAATTGCAAAAGCGAATTATAATAAAATCTATAGAATACATTAAATTAGTGTTTTATTCATACTTCTTAATGACAATAACGGTGTAACGACTGATCGTAAATTACCTGATAAAGATTTGTTTTGTATACATGGTGTTAAGTTAACGTTCCACTTGTATAAAGATGTCAACATTTTCGTAGAAACGTCTATTGCAAACAAAAGAAAATATCAAAAATCTCTAGATCTTGGTTTTTTGAAGTAGTTTATAAATTATAAAATATTTATATTATTTTTCCACAGTGCAAGTAGAAATCTTATTGAAAATTATAAAGTAATTTAGTATTTTATAGAAAATTATAAAAGTTAAGGACTACAGGCATGAACAGAATCTACACAAATAGTTGACTTAAAAGCAAAGCAGGATTACCCAACAAGCCCACTAAATACATGCTCAGGGAATCTGAAAAAAATGCACCACAAAACACAGATGAAAAAAATTATAATAAAGAACAAACCTTAGATTCTCAGAAGAGAAATCATTATTTTATTCTATTAAAAAAACAATAATTTATAGAATGAAGCGAAAATTAAAAAATAAAATTTGAGGAAAGATAAAAATGTATGGCAATAAATCTTGGCAACAAATTTATTATACGTGGGCGCCTGAGTGCTATTCATAATATTTTTTTGTATTACATGCTCCAAAATTTTTTTAATTAAAGTTGGACGTTGATGATGATGATACCTATTTAAAAAGTAAAAATTGGTAGCCTCCTATATAATACTGGCCTATTTTTTTCGTGCAGTTTCAGTGGGAAAAGCAAGTGAAAAATTGCTATAAATTTTAATTAATTGAGACATTTTCCAGAAAATTTTTAAAGTCTGTTTTGATGCACACATGCGTTACACTTTTAGCGGGAGTGAAGAAAAAGGCTTACAAAAATGTTCAATTCCCTAAATGTAGCGTGACAATTTTATAAAATTTATGATACTCCCAATTTTTATCAAGTTTCGAGCAAATTCCACTTTCATTGAAACTGAACAACATGAATCAAAATAGATTTTTAAAATTTTATTATTAAACCTGTCAAATAAGAAGTTTACTAGTTCCTTAAAAGTTAAGAAAAGTGTACTTGCTTTTACTCTCTGAAACTATTAAACAAAATACGGTAACAAACTATTTTCCTCTAAAGAAATTAAAGAAGTTCTCTACAACTGAATCTACAGGTAAGTTAATATTGGTAACACTTCAAAAATAAACTTTTAAATGCCTGTTAGGTTCTAACACCCTGTATTTCGAAAACAAAGCCGTTGTGATCTATTGTTTAAAACTTTTTATCTTTAGAATAAGGTACAACAAGAATACGTTTAAATCGCTGGTTTGACAAACAGTCCAGATTTTGTCATTTTTGAGTTACATAAATGACATTCTAAGAACGAAGCTCTAACGATTAAATGTAAAGAGATTCTAAATTCAATATTCTAAACGTATATTACCCGGAAGAAATTGAAACAGTAAGCTGAATGCAGGTGGTTTCTGCACTAAATTTTCATGGAAACATCAACAGGATCAGTACGCAGGAATGCAAAATAATACCTATAATAATTTAAAGAATTTCACAATATTTGTTGTTTAGTAAGAAAAGTCGCAAAAGTCGTATAAGCCTAGAAAAGTCTGCTTTTTCCACTACCCTGTCCTCTATTTTTGCAGGAGTAATGACCCGTGATGTTAATTGTTCCTGTTATTTCAAACAAAAATGTCAAAAAGCCATCAAAATATCTTAATTTTATGGACAAAAATATAAAAGTCCAGAACTTTCAGAAATATTTATTAAGATTAACTTACCCATGAAAAAAAATACTATCAATGGTTTTAGAGTTTGTAAAAATTAATACAAAAGTATATTGCTTTAGTGTTTTTTTTTAACAAATGTGTTTCCCTCTTTAAGTTTTCATAAAAAATATTAGTTTTATTTTTAATGCAGAAACAATCTGGTTTCGTAGAATATTTGATCCCCTGATCTGACCTCACCTGAGCAGAACATCTTTTTTGTTTATATTTTATTAGGCGCACTGTGGCTGTAAGTCATGGTTCAGTTTAAAATTTATGTGAAGAGTTTTAGGGGACCTTACCACTTTCATGTAAATATGTATGAATTTAAGTTTTATCATTTTTAAAGTTGTTTGTGAAATCGGTGATTTATTTCATTTCGTTCCTTAAACGCTCCTTCAAACTCGTCCTAACCGACGCAGCATGATAGCGAAAAATTCAAATTTTTCAAATCGAATTAAAACAACACCAAAATTTAGATCTTCACTATTTGTTTAATAAGTACACCTTAACAATAATTGTTTCTGTACACAGTACCTTCTTCGGATCAAATTTCATCTGGGGCTCATAAAATGATAAAGCGAGAATTAACTTAATGTAATTGCAATTCAGGAACATTCTCGGCAATTCTTCACTGAAATATCAAATTAAATATTGGTATTTTCCATTCCTGTTCTTATATTGCACAACAAACTTCAAAGATAATGAACAGTGCATCACGAAATTATGCCTCCCATAAGCTAATCTCAGCCACGCCTGTCAAGTAAAAAATATTCCAATGTAAAGTAAATGTTAGGCGAGATTTTTTTAAACCAGATCATGTGCGAATGGTACGCTGCAAGGTCACTATGCAAGCCAAATTTATTCTGGCGATTTTGGCGAAAGAACATGTGTCAATAAGTAATTATATATATATATATATATATATATATATATATATATATATATATATATATATATATATATATATATATATATATATATATATATATATATATATATATATATATATATATATATATATATATATATATATATATATATATATATATATATATATATATATATATATATATATATATATATATATATATATATAAATCGTCTCTATATCACATTCAATTTTTGCACAAAATTTGAAATCAATGCAATAAGTAGTTTTTTCGGGCTCATTTTTTAAATATTTTATTAAGCTGCCATTTTATTTGGTCATCTTAGATTCGTACCAAAATTTAACCAGTTGATTTCAACGTAATACTTGATATTTGTACGAAATTTTAGGTAAATTAAAGAAGTAGTTTTTTAGTAATAAGTTTTTTACATTAACATTTTACTGAGTCGCCAATTTGTTCCACCATATTAAATTTTTACCAAATTTTAACAATTTGATCGCCTTATCACCTTTTATTTTTGGCCAAAATTTTTTGAGATATGTCGCGTACAGGCAGCCCGACAGACAGACTAAAAGAACTTAGAAAACATGTTCTTTGGCATCAAGGGACCCTAAAATGGGATGATGTGTAAAAACCTGAAAGTGTGATTTTTTCACGATTACAATACTTCCGTATTTCGAGGCAAGTAAAAATGATGTGATGGAATTAAATGAGGGATAAAATAATTTTATTAAAATTGGGGGAGAGTTAAAATTTTGCATCATAATATACATTTGATGATAATTTGAATACATCTCCACTTATGCTCAGGCTTAAGTAATACAACACAATAACCTATTTAGTGCAAAAAAAACCTCAGTGGATTTGTTTTCTATAAGCTAGAAATATTGGGTTGCAAAAGTTTAATTATTCTTAGCAATTGGTTCTCTCATTTTAACCAAGATGTATACCAAGCTGTATAGGTTATGAATGTAGTGCATTTTAACCATTCATTCAGTAAAATACGTTACAACCTTTTTTATTCGGAGGGACTCACTTTATCTGTCTATTTGCCTGTCTGTCTGTCGGTCTATCTGTCTGTCTGTCTCACATTGTAACGGCTATATAGGATCTGTTGGACATCCCAATTATCAGCAAATGTATCTTCAAAAATGTAAGACAAGTTGTGATATTATGTTCACTAAAATGTACTAATTATTATAAAATTTACATATAATAACTAACGCGAAGCATATTATACAGGGTGAATTAAATGTTAAAAGCTGATAAAATTAGAATGTGAATCAACAAAAAACAATAAATGAACAAACCCTTCTTGGATTATTTTGGCCGTAATATTATTTGTGATGAGCCCATTTTGCGTTTTGTTTAATTATGTTATATAATCATTTAACAATATATACAGGAAGAAATAATAGTGCAAACGGGTCATATTTCTTATTATATTCGTTCTAGTAAATATTGAAACCTCAAATTTAAAGCACATCTAATAAAGTTAAGAGTCTTATGAAACACATATGGGATTATAAAAATATAGGGGTATCCTAGATTTAATGTTAAACTAATATCATTGTTAATAAGAGATTTAAAAAAACTTTATATGGGTTTGAGATGTTTGTATAGCTACAAAAATGTATAGAAGGTAGGGGATTATCTGAAAAAAATATACAGAGTACTTCAAAAATGTGACAAACTAAACAAGTACATTTTAAAATGGAACATCTCAATTAACTGTTGAAGTTATATATAGGTCATGCTAGAAATGCAACTATATCCTATTATAATGTTTGTCACGGATTTTTAGAGCACCCTGTAGATTTCTTTTTTTAAAACTCCTGCACATTTTTTTCTATAAAAGAGCAAATTCATTATACATTTTACTAATGTTGTGGAATGTTTCGTTTCTATATCCTTGTCTAGAGAATATATTGGCATGATAAATGAATATAATATAATAAAAATGTAATCTTAATTTTTCATGGCTTGCTTAACAATACTGAGCAATGCCGTTGATTAAAGTTACTTTACCATGCACACGTATTGAAAATAATGTGTTGTATACTCAGTTGCACATTAACTAAAATATTTATTAGTTCATAAAGATAATACTGACATACAAAAAAGTGAGAAAATCAGCGGAAGATTTTTTATAGAGGAAAAAAAACTAAATCAATTTTTGACATGTCTTGTCTCATCCAGTTGACTGAAACAAACTTAGCTTTTCCTCAAGTGTCTAGAAAACATTGTTGTAGGTGCGAACGTTAACGGTAAAAAATATAAAATTCCTAAAAAATTTCGTCACATAGAAATTAAAGACTTTAAATAAGAAGAAATTTCGTTCTAAATAACAAAAGCTTGTTCTTCGCCTCATTACTAGAACCAAACTGAACTAAATCATTAACTATGTATAATGTTCTACATAACGAAAAACTAAGATCTGGCTTGAATTTATTCGTATGTCCAAGTTTTAGTATATAGCTGTTCCAATGTGTGTCTGTCGGTCTGTTCGCGGCATAACTAAAAAACTACTTACCCGATTTATCTCAAATTTTGGTGAAATATTAAGAGTCATATGGGATGACCTGGTAACATTTTGGTAAAAATATAATATGGCGAAACAAAATGGCGGCCGAGTGAAAAGTTAAAAAAGTTATTACTAAGAAACTACTTATACAATTTATCTCAAGTTTTGTACAAAACTCAAGTAGGAATCTACTAGCAAAATTTTGATTTCGAATCCAAAATGGCGGCTTAACAAAATATTTAAAAATACAGCCTGGAAAAAAATACTTAAGGGCGTTACTTTAAATTGTGTGCTATAAATAATTGTGGTATACAGATGAACTATTAAAACTGTGGTACTAATTCAAAATTGCAGAACAAAATGGCGGTAAAAAAATATATTTGTAATAGTGAAAAAATCGCTCTCTCAGATTTTACATATCTTTACGTTTCACTTCAGATAGTCTCTAGATGCCAAAAAATATGTTTTATCGATTCCGTCGATCCGTCTGTCTGTTAGTTTACGGCATAGCTTAAAAACAACTTACCTGATAGACTTCAGATTTTGAGTAAAAATTAAGCGTCATATGGAAATGACCTGGTAACATTTTGGTAAAAATTCAATATGGCAAACCAAAGTGGCCGCCTAATAAAATAATAAAAAAGTTTACACTATAAAACTGCTTATTAAATTTATCTCATATTTTGCATAAAAATCAAGAATTATGTAGGAATCAACTGGTAACATTTTGGTACGAATTCAAGATGGAGGAACAAAATGTCGGTTTAGAAAATTATTTAAAAACTCAGCTTGAAAAATTACTTAATGAACTGATTTTAAATTATGTGCCAAAATAATTGGGGCTTACAGAATAACCCTTTCAGGTTTTACATATATATTCACGGTTTAGTGACTCTAGATCCCAAAAAATATGTTTTATGAATCCCGTCTATCCGTCTGTCAGTTTGTCTGTCTGTCTGTCAGTTCACAGCATAGCTTAAAAACTATTTACCTGGTTGTCTTCCAATTTTGTTCAAAAATTGAGGGCCATATGGTGATGACCTGGTAAAATTTTCCGAATCCAAGATGGCGAAACAAAATGGCGGTTTTGTAAAATATTTAAAAATTTAGCATGAAAAACTACTTAATGGGCTCATTTTAAGTTGTGTGCTATAAATTCTTGTAGTATATACAAGAACTTGTAACATAGTAGTACTAATTCAAGATAACGAAACAAAATGGGAGCTAAATAAAATATTTGTAATCGTGAAAAACGACCCCCTTAGGTTTTACATATTTTTACGTTTTAGCATCCCTAGATGCCAAAAAATATGTTTTATCAATTTCGTCGGTTTGTCTGTCTGTCTGTCATTTCACGGCATAGCTTAAAAACTACTTACCCAACTGTCTTCAAATTTTCGTCAAAAATTAAGAATCATAGGGATGAACTGGTAGCATTTTGGTAAAAATCTAATAGGGCAAAACAAAATGGCAGCCTACTGAATTTAAAAAAATTATTACTAAAAAACTGCTTATCCAATTTATATCAAATTTTGCACATAAGTTATGTGGCAAATTTTCTGTACGGATCGAAGATGGCGGCTTATTAAAATATTTAAAATATCAGCCTGAAAAACTACGTAATGGACTGATTGCAAATTGAGTGCTATAAATAATTCTGGTATCCAGATGACGGAACAAAATAGCGGCTAAATAAAATATTTGTAATCGTGAAAAAAATCATCTTTTCAGGTTTTACATATCTTCACGTTTTAGAATCTCTAGATGCCAAAAAATATGTTTTATCAATTCCGTCGGTCCGTCTGTCGGTTTTTCAGTTCACGGTATGGCTTAAAAACTACTTATCAGAGTGACTTAAAATTATGGCCAAAAATTAGTGGTCATTTGAGGATGACCTGCTAATATTTTGATAAAAATTCAATATGCCCGAATCAGATGGCGGCCTAGTGAAACTTTAAAAAAATGATTACTGAAAAAACTAATTATCCAATTTTCCTCAAAGTTCCCACAAAAATCAAGTGTTACATAGGAATGAACTTGTATCATTTTAATAAAATATAATAAATATAAAATAACAAAACTAAATAACATACTTTTGAATTATTTAAAAAATCGTCCTGCAAAACTACTTATTAGATGAATTTAAAATTTTGTGCTAGAATTAAGTGTGATATAGAGATAAACTGGTAAAGTTGTGGTACCAATTCAAGATAGCCGAACAAAACGGCGGCCAAATAATTTTCTTTTATAATCAGCGTTTCAAGAAATTCTCTTTCAATTGGCTTTAAATTTTACAAAAAAATTGAACGTGATATAGGGATAAACTGGTACGAATTCATCAAAATGGCGGCGCGTGATAATACAAGAACTGCTTATTAAATTTGTTTCAAATTATGCCAAAAATCAAGTGTTGCATATATGGAAACTGGTAAAATATTGATAGGAATCCAGTATGATCTACCAAAATGACGACAAATAAAAATGTTCTAAAACACAGTATATATGTGTTACTAAATGATATGTACTGAACTAAATTGGGTCACACATTCCTAATTAAAGGTAAGATTCATAACGAGGAAAGTTCCGGTTGAAGGAAATTTACCGATTTTTAGAAATATTTTGCCGAATATTTTGCAAACAATATATTTCTAAAAGATCGGTAAATTTTCTTTACTCGATACTTCTCGCGTTATTAATTTTTTGAAGATATTGATTTTTTCACGATTATAAACATTTTATTTGGATGTCGTTTTGTTCAATTTAAGCCACCATTCTGGATTCGTACCAAAAGATCGTCAGTTGATTCCTACATAACACTTGATTTTTTCGAAAAATTTGAAATACATTGGATAAGTAGCTTTTTGGGAATCATTTTTTTAACATTTTAGCATACCGCCATTTCCTTTTGTCATATTGGATTTTTGCCAAAATGTTACCAGGGCATCGCCATATGACCCTGAAATTTGAAATCAATCAGGTAAGCAGTTTTTTAGCTATGCCGGGAAGAAACGGAATTGAGAAAATATGTTTCTCGTCATCAAGGACCCTGAAACGTAAAGATCTGAAAAAATCTCTGATTGTGATTTTTTCACTATTATAATGCTTCCCTTTTACGAGGGAAGTAAAAAACTATAGAACATTATCATAAAACTTTACTTTCTATCTCCCACGTTTTTTTTTTAATTGAAGTATGTTAGTATTTAAATAGAACTCCCAAATTATGATTTTTAAGGTTATTTTCCAATAATTTGATTTTTAAATATTACAAATAAGCTGTAATATATAATAATCGCTTAAGAATTTTTTCGAAAATAGAAAGTAATTAAAATATATATTTCAAATTTGCTATTGACCCTATGGACTACCAGAAGAGACAGCCTTTTGTCATAAATTACCTCCAATATTTTGTTCCATATACTGTATACATAAAATTTGAACATACCCCCAT
Organism: Kuschelorhynchus macadamiae; assembly: GCA_030620095.1. NCBI lineage: Eukaryota > Metazoa > Arthropoda > Insecta > Coleoptera > Curculionidae > Kuschelorhynchus > Kuschelorhynchus macadamiae. The sequence continues at coordinate 514,365 of JAUTXW010004079.1, forward strand.
TTTTTACTTCCTTCGTAAAAGGGAGGTATTGGAAATGTAAAAAAAACACCCTCCGAAATTTTTTCAGACTTTCACGTTTTCTCAATTCCGTCGGGCTGTCGGTATGTCTCTTCGCGGCGTAGCTGAAAAACTACTTACCCAATTGATTTCAAACTTTGGTCAAAAATTAAGGGTCATATGAGAATGACCTGGTAATATTTTGGTAACAATCCAATATGGCGAAACAAAATAGCTACCTAGTGAAATGTTAAAAAAATTATTATTAAAAAACTACTTATTCAGTTTATCTCAAAATTTACAAAAACATCAAGGATTATGTTGCAATCAACTGGTAACATTTTGGTACGAATCTAAATGGACCAAAATGCAGCTTAATAAAATATTTAAAAATTCAGTCTGAAAAAACTGGTTAACTGGTTTGATTTGAAACTGTGTGCCATTACTAATTGTGTTACATGGATCAATTAGTAAGATTGTGGATCTAATTCAAGATGGCCGAACAAAATAGCGGCCAAATAAAATGTTTATAATCCTAAAAAAATAATCCTGTAGGTCTGTCCGTCTGTCTATTAGTCCGCGGCATAGCTTAAAGACTACTTACCCGGTTGACTTATACTATATACATAACTCTAACAACAAGAAGATCGTTAACGAAAACTATTAAGAAACTTAATATCTGGAAAATATCTGCTGACCAACGTAGGAGGTAAAGACTGATAATATGGGTTTCGTGCAGCATATATAATTTATATGTGTCCTGAGGATGAAACAATAAAGTTGCGAAACATCGTCAATTTAAAATAGTCTTTTGTTCCTTTACGACCCTAACCCCTACTAATACACCACTCTTACATGACAACAAGAGGATCGTTAACGAAAAACCATAGAAACATAATATCTGGGAAATATCTGCGGAACAACGGAGTAGGTAAAGACGGAGTTCATGCAGGATATAGAATCTATGTGTCTTGAGGATCTAACAATAATGTTGCGAAACGTCGACTATTTAAAATTAGACTTTTGTTTTTTTACTCTACCCTAACTCCAAACAATACACCACTGTAACAAGAGGTTTATAACGAAAACCATTTAGAAACTTAATATCTAGGAAATATATGCGAATCAACGAAGTAGGTAAAGACTGATAATATAGGTTTCATGCAGGATATAGGATCTATATAACTGTCCTGAGGATGCACAAATTAAGTTCCGAAACGTCGAAAGTTTAAAAACAGACTTGTTTTTTTGTACTGGATCTTAACCCCAAATAATGCACCACTCTAACAAAATGTTTTCAACATTGTTCAGCCATATTGGATTTATACCAAAATATTACCAGGTCATCCTCAAATTACCCCTATGCCACAATTAGCTATGGCACACAATTTGAAATCAATCCATTAAGTAGTTTTTTAGTACCAAAATGTTACCAGTTGATTTCAACATAATACTTGATGTTTTAAGCAAAATTTCAGATAAATTGGATGAGCAGTTTTTCAATAATATTTTTTTCTAACATTTCACTAGGCCGCCATTTTGTTCTGTCATATTGGATTTTTACCAAAATCTTACCAGGCCATCCCTATATGACTTTTTCACGATTACAAACACTTTGTTCGGCCATCTTGAATTAGTACCACTATTTTACTAATTTATCCCTATACCACAGTTGTTTAAGGCACACAATGTGAAATCAAACCATTAAGAAATTTTTTTAGGCTGAATTTTTAAATATTTTATTTGCCATTTGGTTCCGCCATCTTGGATTCGTACCAAAATGTTACGAGTTGATTCCAATATAATATTTGATGTTTATGCAAAATTTACGAAATATTGGATGAGTAGTTTTGTAATAATGAATTTTATTAACCTTTTTGTAAGCCGCTATTTTGTTTCTCCATATTGGATTTTTACTAAAATCTTATCAGGCCATCCATCCCCATATGACCCTTATTTTTTTACGAAAATTTGAGGTCAATCGGGTAGGTAGTCTTTAGGCTTAATAAAATACTTAAAAATTCAAACCGAAAAAACTGCTTAATGGTTTGATTTCAAATTGTGTGCCATAACTAATTGTGGTATAAGGATCAACTAGTGAAATAATGGTACTAATTCAAGATTGCCGAACAAAATGGTGGCCAAATAAAATGTCGTAATCGTGAAAAAATCACCCTCTCAGGTTTTACACATCTTTAGCGCTAGATGCCAAAAAATATGTTTTATCAATTCCGTCGGTCCGTCTGTCGGTCTGTCTGTCTGTTTCTCTGTCAGTTCGCGGCATAGCTTAAAGACTACTTACCCGATTTACTTCAAATTTTGGTCAAAAATTAAGGGTCCTATGGAGATGACCTGGTAACATTTTGGTCAAAATCCAATATGGTGAAACAAAATCGTAACCTTGTGTGGAAAAATATTATTGAAAAACTCATCCAATTTATCTCGAATTTTGCAAAAAACATGGAGTATTATATTGAAATCAATTGGTAATATTTTGGTACGAATGCAAGATGGCGGAAAAAATTGGCAGCTGAATAAAATATTTCAGAAAGCCCGAAAAATTGTGTGTCATAACTAATTGTGATATAGGGTTCAACTAGTAAAATTCTGGTACTAATTCAAGGTGGCCGAACAAAATAGCGGCCTAATAAAAAGTACGTAATCGTGAAAAAATCACCCTTTCAGGTTTTATACGTCTTTACATTCTAGCGTCCCTAGATTCCAAAAAATGTTTTATCAATTCCGTCGGTCCGTCTGTCGGTATGACTGTCTATCTGTCCGTCATTTTGTGGCATAGCTTAAAGACTACTTATCCGATTGACCAATTTAATAAATTTGTATCAATAATTAAGGGTCATATGGGTATGACCTAGTAATAATTTGGTAAAAATCCAAAATGGCGAAACAAAATGACGGCTTAGTGAAATGTTAAAAAAATTATTATGAAAAAACTGCTTATCCAATTTATTTCAACTTTTGCATAAACATCAAGTATTTATATTGGAATTAACTGGTAAATTTTTTTAGCAGTGTTTTTACACAGCTTAGTACGAATCCATACGGAACAAAATGGCGGTGTAATAAAATATTTCAAAATTCAGTCTGAAAAAACTACTTAGTAGATTGATTTCAAATTGTCTGCCATAATTAATTGTGGTATAGTGTTCAACTAGTACAACTGTGTTACGAATTCAAGATGGCGGAACAAAATTATGGCCAAATAATATTTTTGTAATCGTGAAGAAAATCACCCTCACAGGATTTACATGTCTTCACGTTTTAGCGTCCCTAGATGCCAAAAATCATGTTTTATCAATTCCGTCGGTTCGTCTGTCGGTTGTGTGTCAAGTTCGCGTCATTACTTAAATACTAGTTACCCGATTGACTTGAATTTTGACCAAAAGTTAAGGGTCATATAGGGATGGGCTGATAATATTTTGTTAAAAATCCAATATGGTGGAACAATGTTTGTTAGAGTGGTATATTATTTGGGATTAAGATCCAGTAAAAGGATTGGGATTATTTGGGATTAAGATCCAGTAAAAAAAAAAACAAGTATTTTTTTTAAATTTCGTTTCGCAACTTAAATGTTGCATTCTCAGGACACATATAGATCTTATAGCTCGCATGAAACCCATATTTTCAGTACTCCGTTGTTCCGTATATATTACCCAGATATTAAGTTTCTAGATGGTTTTCGTTGACAAACCTTTTGGTATGTTAGAGTGGAGTATTATTTGGGTTAAGGATGCAGTAAAAAAAAAGACCAAGTGTTTGTTTCGCAGATATTTCCCATATATTAGGTCTCTGAATGATTTTTGTTAACGATCCTCCTGTTTTTATGTTAGGGAGGTATATTATTGTGGGTTAGGATCCAGTAAAAAAATCAAAAGTTTTTTTTTAAATTGTTGACTTTATTACTGCATCCTCAGGGCACCTCCGAGATATTTCCCAGATATTAAATTTTTAAATAGTTTTCGTGAACGATCTTTTTGTTGTTATGTTAGAGTGGTGCATTATTTGGGGTTAGGAAATATCTGCGGACTAATGAACTAGGTAAAGACTAATATGGGTTTCATGCAGGATTAAAAATGTATATGTCCTGAGGATGCAACAGTACATTGTCAGAACATCAGCAATTTAAAAAGGGCCTTTGTTTTTTTTACTGGATCCTAACCCCAAATAATACACCACTCTAACATAACAACAAGAAGATCGTTAATTAATTATTTTAAATTATACCCAAAAGTCAAGTGTGGCATACATAGAAAGGAAATGGTGAATATATTAGAAGGAATCCAATATGATGGAACAAAATGGCGCCCAGTAACAATGAAGGAACAATATAAGTAACACTTATATACTTTGACTATGTACCAAACTAACATAACAAACTAATAAAAGTAATAATTCATAACGAGGGAGTTCCGGGTAAAGGAATTTACCGATTTTTTTAAATTGTGTATACTATTAAGATGTAAGAAACGTATGAATTTTATTAGCACTTTTTTGTTTTTGTTTTGCTATTTTTAACAGTTTAACGTATTCTCTGTTTATCGATAAATCCAGCCATGTATATTCCAGTTATTATAATTTGTGATAATTTATTTTGTTCTAAAATGAAAAGGGAACTTTAGTTACATATTTTAAATTATTAAGTTGTTGCACTTAACAACTCTAGCCTTATTGACTTTTTCAAAGCATTTATAAAACCATTCTAAGTATATATCCTTTCTTCAACTTATCACTTCTACACAAAATAATTTACAAACGCGTCAAAAATTTGAATGCATATAAGACTAATCAAGTTAAACTCAAATCGTTCAAGCATGATTTATGATATATGTATAATATTGCAAAAACAAAGAGGTAACTTGTATTAACAAAAAAACAACGACATATTTCCTTTATCGGGAACATTCGTCGTTATGAATCATTCCTTAAATACAAGGCTGACACATTTTATGAATGACGTTTTAAATGTTGATCTAGGCATCATAAAACCTGCTATTATTACAATATTTGTAATTGGGTTTATTATTTCTAGCAAATACATTATAAAACCAAAACATCTGGATATAATCAGATTTAATACCAAGAGGAAGTACGGTTTACGAGAGTTTATATTAAAAGAAAGTTAAATTCAAAATCAAAATCAAAGCACACATGAGTTACCTAGTTTTATGATAAATGTCTTGTAGATATCTTGAAGTAAATATTATAGTGAAATTATCTAGGAGCATGTTACTAAAACGCCATCATAATACTTTTTCTAAGCAATCCTAAATCTAAGCTGAAATTATCAAGTTGCTTCTGTTTAGACCTATGCTTTAATTAATGATCACCTTAAAAATAAAGATTCAGATTGTCTCACATTTAGTTTCTGAAACGCTTAGCTTTAGCAAAGTTTACTGAATTTTTATTCAGTAAACTTTGGCTTTAGTATCTCCATATTTCTGGGATTAGATTAAGATTAAAAAGACCTTTGGAAATATGTTCTACTCGCCCTCCTTTTCATATTATTTCAAAATGGCACCCATTCGCCACTTAAATAATCAAACACGTTAGGTACTTAGTTTGCTATTAATATGGATCAAATTTAAATTTTTATTCTGACGGGTTCAAAAGTGGAAGGGGAGGGAGGGAACATAAATTAGACGTAGTGAGTATATTATATACTTCCTAATAATATTTACTAAAATTAATATTTTAACAGATTCTGACAAATGATGACGAAGTGCCTTAAAGTGGCAGAATTTTCCTGTGCCTTGATATAAAAATAAATATTTAAGATAAAAAAATTTATACATTTAATTACTTTAGGTTAAACCAGATTATTCCGAGGGTCGAAAAGTTACATCTTTTAACTAAATACTACTACAAAACTCATCAATAAGGAAACGAATTTCCTCGAAATAATTACGATATGCATAAATATAAAATAAAACCCAAAAATTGTCACAAAAACTACAGGACAAGACAATGAACCTCCGGGACCTTGCCCCTTCTTCCGAAAATTAGCGCACTTATAAAAAGGAAAAGTACGACCCCCGCACCACTCTAGTGCGGTGCCACCGATCACGAAACATGTTAAGATACGTGAGTACCATTATAGTACCAATCATTCTCTTTTCTTTTTATCCCTTCTTAATATGATTTTAAAATTTGTGACGTCAAAAATGGACTCTTGCATTATTGAGATCAGTGACAGTGATTTCCAACTGGATTAACATCGAATTGCTGCAAGTTAAAACTAATTCGTTATTCCTCAAATGTTTTAAATAATATCATCTCATTGTTATAGCTGCAGAGAGAAACATCTATATATTAATTATATTTTCTTTTAAATAATGGCATGTTAATTAAATGTTATAAAAATTTAAGAATCTAATTTTTTTATCTGTGAATTATATTGTTTCCTAAATAAACTTCTTAACATTTTAAAATACATCTGAAATAGTTTACACTAAGATGCTACTTTCAGATTTTTTGAAATATTTTTTTTATGTCTCAACTTAAATATCGTCATGACTCTTAAGAGAGCTGCCCTCTGAATGAGCACTGGGCATAGAAAGAAAACAATCAATTAATACTAAACCTGTATAGGTTATAATCTTTAATCATGGGGTATTAATAAGTTGAAAACTATGAAATATGAGTATACAGTACTTTATAATGAAAACATTATTGATATAATATACGTAACTATTTTTGAAACATCATTTATAATAATAAAATAAAATATCTGTGTAAAACGGCATGTAGTGTAGGGTTGAAATGCGAAATCCCCTAACACGTGTTTGATTTAGAAATTACGAGTTGTGCTAAATTTTATTTAATGTTTTACATTCAATAATTGTTAAGCCCTTTTAATTATTTTTACCCAATTTCTCTTATTATCAAATATGGTAACTCATGATATCTGCATATTGCATTTTTTAAACATTTTAGCTGTTTTAAGTTACCTTTTAAAAACCATAATTTGTTGGAATAAAGACAAAAAAACAATGTCTTTCAACACAACTGTCAGAATTCTTAAGAAAGTCAAGGTGAAATATTGGACAATCATTTGATGAATTAAAAAAAAACCCTTAAAATTAAAGTAATTAAAATTTCCTGACAGACTTGCTTTATTATAAATTTAAATAATTGAGAACGTGTCGATCTTCGATTGCTATCAGGTGTAAATGTTTTTTTTAGGGTTTTCAAAAACTTTAATTTCCCTAGTTCCCATTTAATTATAGGGGTGATTTTAAGAAAGCTATCGAGTGAATCAGTAGGTTTCAGAAAAAGTGTACTTTCAATTTTCTTAGACGATTGTAACAGACAGCAAGGCATAGTTAACTAACAACATAGATATTTTCGAAAGTAGTCCAAGTAATATCTGAGTGTTAACTTATTTCAGCTGTGTTTTAAAATGTCAAAAACTTAACTTAAGAACAATTCATAGGATATTATCGAACCAAAAAAAAAATTTTTATATTTTTAGTATTAGTATTAGAGTATGAAAATATTTGTAAATGCCTAATAAGTTCAATCAATACATCATTGTTTTAAATTTCTCAGGTTATTAAAGGAGATAATATGTATAAACATGTCTCTCTTTTTCTAATTTGTGTTTTAAAAAAGTTAAAAAAATAATAGATCCAAAATCCAAAAATAACTTGTCATTGTAATAATAAATTACTTTCAAATTGCAAAATTCACATGCCTTTGAAGGCGACGGTAGTCATTTTATTGTATTTTATTTTAATTCAAAAGAAACATTTCTTAAGGTAAAAGAAACATAAAAACTGGTCTTATTTCTCGTTTGTTGAAGGTTTTAGCCCCACCCTGGAAATGCAAAAGTCGACGATAAATAATTTATTTATTATTTCTCTCGGCCATTGGGTAACGCCAACATATTTTGTAATGTCATGGTGTACAGGGTTGTTAAAAGTTGATTCGGTAATTAGTTTATACACTACATCGTGCACTAGAGAGATACGAGTCTTGTCGTTGCGTGAAATATTCCACAAAAAGTAAAATATTTCTGAATTATTCTTTTTTCAATGATTTTATTTGAAAAGACAAAATATTGCACAGTTTGACGCATCGTTAAAAAATAAATAAATTAATCAAGATACATATGTATAATTTTAATTAAAGAGTAAAATTTAATTTATGCATAATATTTGGCATATGAAATTGAAAAGTCAACTGTTATTTTTTTAAGGTAAGAAGAATATATTTGAATTAAAGCACAAACTAATATTCTTTACTAGTAAATAAAATGAAATTGATATAATTTGCAAATAGGTATTTGTTGTTTTCCTGAAAAAAAAACCTTTTTGTTTTACGGAGATGGTTGGCGAAATTTCGAAAAAATTTGGCAAACGTGCTTTACGCGATAGTAAACACACCAGAAATTAGAAAATATTGCCTTGAAATATTTCACTTTATTTACTAGCAAAATTTTATAGGTGTAGTACAGTGTGGCCATTTTATGGTGATACAGTAGCTTATCTAAAAAACGGTAATAGTTACGACAAAAAGTTAAATACAAAAGTTGTTTGGATTCAATCATATTTTTATTTTATTTCACTTTTGCTTACACAGGGTGTCTCGTTTTGACGTGACACATGTCAACTTTCTTAATTTAAATGAGATACCCTATATATTATTACATATTTCGATTCTACTGTTAATTTGCGTAAGTTTTTATAATAACATCTGTATTTGAATTCTTTATCGTTTTTGAGTAAATTGAGTTTTTAGAATTTTTTTTAAAGAAAACATATTTTTTTAAAAAAAAATTTTTACCTATAAAACTTTAATGGAACTGACTAATATCCTAAACATACATTACCAAGGGTTCAATTCAACGAGTTTTCATGCTGGTCTTACCAATTAATATACAGGGTGTTAAAAATGGAGAGCAAAACAAACAGAACTTTAAATGTAAAAATCTCCTGTTTTTCAAATGGAACACCCAAAATTAACAGTAGAATCGAAACATGTAATAATATATAGGATGTCCCATTTAAATTAAGAAAGTTGACATGTGTCACGTCAAAACGAAATACCCTGTATAAACAAAAGTGAAATAAAATAAAAATTTAATTGAATCCAAACAACTTTTGTATTTAACTTTTTGTTGTAACTATTACCGTTTTCTAAATAAAGTACTGTATCACCATAAAATGGCCACCCTGTACATTTTTATATAAAAAAATGATAACCATATATTCAGATTTAGTTAACTAAATGACAATATTAATGTCATTATTTTTGTTCTACTCAAATTAATTTGTTTGAATTTGAGGAACAGACTTAGCTTAGACGTAAAATTTAGATATTTATTTCTAAATTATTTTGAATATAATCTTTAAGCTAAATAAGAAACCCAGACATTTTTTTTGTAATTATCTTGACAAAAAGAAAATTCTCCGATTTACATGCAAGTGTTTTTTTAATATAAAACAGAAATTAACAATTTTCTATTTGCCTTTTCTGATAATAGACTATTGCGAAAATCATCAGTCGTTTTGTATTCATAGCTTATTACATTAACATTTTTACATACGTGATGGAGTCCATACTAAAATTAGAATTGTTAAACAGATTCATTAAAAAAACAAGTGGTTTTGGAAATCAAATATACTGATATTCAGTATATATATATATATATATATATATATATATATATATATATATATATATATATATATATATATTAGATTTTTTGGTCTTAAAACCTTTTTTTTAGAAAATTAATTAAGTTTATTTATCGGCATTAATTTGTTTTCTTGCAAACGTTGCGGCAAATATGCGTTCATCAGTGATATTTGACTGCAATAAAAAAAACAGAAGTATTTTATGGTTTATTAATATCATTAATTTGTTCTATAGAAACTTATCCTTATATATATATATATATATATATATATATATATATATATATATATATTATATATATATACATACTTAATACGAAACACAAAAATTGGATGTTTAGAGCTACATTATACTTTAACTAAAATTTCATATATTAATTTATATTTCTAAGCATACCCAAGAAGGTAACTTTCTGTATTTTTTTAAAACACAAAAGTTTCGGCACGTCAAATTCGTTAAAAAATATATTGGACAACCACAACATTTAGGATTTTTACTATTGAAATCATAAAAGTTTGCCGAAACGTTTGCAAGAAAACAAAATAAAAATGAGTGCCGAAAACTAAACTTGATTATTTTTCCAATAAAATATTTTGAGGCCTAAAAACCAAAGAACAATTTCCTACGTATATATATATATATATATATATATATATATATATATATATATATATATATATATAAAGGAACTGTAGCCATTCATAGACTTTAATTATAATATCCGTACACGCCCAACAAAAATGTATAGGCATTCAATGTTGTCTCTGATAAAAATCTAGGTGTATGTGTGACCCTCGAATTACATAAATACTTTTACTATGAAAGTCAAGCTAAGTAAGTTGGTGATTTTCATATGAGCGATTGTCACATACTTGAGGATATTGATCTGATTGGATAAATAGATTATTAATATAAACAGCCAAATCTTCTACGTTATTTTTGTTCCAACATTATTCAATCTTAATTAGCTCCCTAAACTGGAATTATTATACACTTAAAAAATAGGTTTAAATATTGTTGTTAGTTATTTGTTTTGGAGGAAGATAACCGAAAAGTAAAATAAGAAATTTGAGGATAAATTTACTAAATACAATTTTTACAGTACAAAATATTGCCTTTTTCGTAGACAAGATTAAATCTTATTAGAAACAAACATTAAGATTACTACATTTACAGCCCAGTGGTGATTTATCATAGAATGGGAATGATTAAATTACCTAAACTTCAAAACCTGCAACTTTTTCGAAATTAATATTTTAATTATGCAAGAAAACCTAACAATCACATAAGGATTATTTTATTTTAAGGTAATAACGAATTCGAAACCAAACGTAAGATATTTTGAAAAACTACATATAAACACGTAAATAAATGACCAATAACATTGTTTACAATACAACGAAAAATAAAATTTTTAGAAAATAATTCATCCTCTAAAATGTACTTCAACTTTAAACAAAAAACAGGCCCTCGCAGTGCCCGGATTTTGGGCCCTGGAGAAAGGCGACTATTTTTTCTTGGAAAATATTTTATTTTATATTCTTTTCTAATTTTTTTGAATTAATTCGACACTACACTTTTTTCTCTACAAAGTTGGCAATGCTGAGTCATAGCAACCTCGAATATGAAACCTGTAACGTATCCAAATTTACAAAGAAATTATTTATAACTTCTTCAGCCACTCCCGGTCTGTTTGTTTCGCGAATATTTTTTAGGGACATTGAAAAATTTCCATCAACCAGTCCCACCCATACTTAGGAAAGATACAACCAATGGTCTTCCCTATAGGCATAGATGCCATTCGCATCAAAATAAAAGACAAATGAAGAACAATAGGGTTATAATTTACAATAATATACCATTTTTAACCGACTTCAAGAAAGAAACAGGTTTTCAATTACAAAAAACGTAAAACGGCTTAGCCGATTTTGATGAGTCAAACGCCAAATTGTAGAGGACCTTTCTCTGGTGGTCCCAAATATTTTTATTTAAAATCCGTTTACCCATTTTTTTGGAAGAATAATATTTAAAAAAACACAGGTATAAGGTCGATACAAGCAGCAAGTTTTATAATTTTTTTCATACACTTTTCAAACCAAAGCGTTGAGGTATGTAATAGACATACAACCTCATTTGCTAAAAGGTATCTCCTTTGCTATCCTGTTATGTAATTGTGATCATGAAAATGTGCAACCTCAAAATCTCGTATTTTTAGCCGGCTTCAAAAAAAGGAGGATGTTATAGTTTGACTCTATGTATTTTTTTATGTTTGTAAATCGATTACTCCGCGATGATTTCATTAATTTGCAAGCATAGCAAGCGTATTAAAAACATATTAAAAATGGCAGAATGGTGGCTATTTTGTTGTTTTTTAATGTTTGTATATTGATTACTCCTCGATGGTTTGACCAATTAGGATGAAATTTTCAGGGGACATTCAGGACATTGCCGGAGTGGTCCCATAGCAAACATTAAAAAATGTTAAAAATGGCGGCCATTTTTTTGTTTTCTTTTTGTCTGTACATCGATTACTCGGTGATGGTTTAACCAATTTAGATAAAGTTTTCAGGGGATATTCAGGATTTTACCGGAGTGGTCCCACAGCAGGACTGTTAATGAAAATGTTAAAAATGTAGGAATGGCGCAAAGTTGTTTTTTTTGCGCCAAGATATATTGCAAGAAGTTATTCAATATTATACGCTCGTGTCTCGCTTCTACTCGTTCACCATTATATCATGAAAAAATATTATGCAGTATACCGTTTGTTAAACCTGATTTTTACAACAAACCTCGTATAGATAAAACTAAAAAAGGTGAAATACAATATTTTATAAAAAAATTAAACCAGCTTCAAAAAAAAATGCACTAAAAAGTGAAAAATAATATTTTATTCCACCTTGAAAATTTTACTCTGTGGAGTCGGCGCTAAAGTTATTCTTAATTATTAAATCACAAAAATATATTCACGTATTCAGTCAATTCGGTGTTTTGATGTCTAATACTAGGCGTATAAGGTCTTACTGCTTTCATTAGCTTGGCGCCGAGTTCACGAAGTAAAATTTTCAAGGTGGAATAAAATATTATTTTTCACTTTTTAGTGCATTTTTTTTTGAAGCCGGTTTCATTTTTTATATATTTTTTTTTACTTTCATATATAGGCAATGCCAGTATTGCTCTAAGATTCAACATAATATAAAGGAAACGAAATAAAAAAGAGAAATACAGGGAAGTAAAATAGAACGGGAAATAATCTGATTGGTTGAATCTTCCACAGGGTTTAATCACCCTCACTGTCTCCTAATACTTCTCCTCATCTGTTTAGATATTATTTTAATCTGTTGTTGAATAATAATTATTTGCTGTCATTTGGTTTTCCAAAAAGTCCTAAGAAGTTCTACTGCTGCCTTGTTTGGTTAACAGTTATTGGTTAATGCTGCCAATGATTTAAATATTTCTGACGTTTTTAAGCAGTCGATATAATTATTGCAAACTTTTTGGTTATTATTATATTTTTAGTTGTAATTTATTTTATATAGAATGATGGATGATGTATTTCGAAAAATCCAGCTGGAGGCAACTGTACATAATTTTATTTTAGTATAATTGAACAAAATAGCAAGAACTCAAATATAAATAATAGTACCAAGTGTGATAATAATAATAGTATTAAATAAAATTCACTTGTTAATAAAACTTGGTAATAATAGTATTGCCAAAAATAATGAAAGTAAAAATCGGCATTGACATAATGTACAAGTTTGCATACAATATAATATTTTTTTATAAATATGCCGTTTTATAAAAATAAATTTCTATTAAAGCCTAGACATACAGTGAAATTTAAAATTGAACGCTAACCTTAAAAGAGTGTTTTCCCTCATAGCGATCCGCAGAAACTATCCCGCAGACTTAGGTCCGCAAATTTCTAAGATAGGCTAGTGCCATCACATAAAAGTATGCCATATTATAAGAGAGAAATTATGTTGTCCATATTCTTAAAGAGTGCTCCCCTCAAACTGTTAAAAAAACTAATAATTTACAAAAATCTAATGTTTTTAAAGCCATTTTTGAAGATTCTAATAACTCTAATATCTTTACAGAGAAACCATCTGCTTTTCGAAATATTTTGGAATATCTATATAGATATTAAAGAATTTAATTAGGCAATTCTAATAATAGTTAAAATTTCTTCAGTAAATACTTATTAGGACAGGAGAAAGAGTTTCGCAGACCTACAGACTTTGTCGCACTTAATTGAATACTAAATGCTAACGAAAATAAGCCTATTTTATAAATAATGTGCTTGCAAACTAATTGAATTGATATAATCACTTTTTTCTTATCTTAATATTAGAAAACTGTTTCCAAAATATTGATTATTCGTCTATGCATTTTCCGAATAAAAATCGTTTATGATATGATCGACATTCAAATTTCAGATATTTTGAAAAGGTTCAAGATCAGTTGATCCTAATATCTTATACCAAGGGTAGATACCTTTTCTACATTTAATCAAAAAACTCTATTTAAATTTCTTTGAAAACTAAAGGGATGGCGCTAAATTAAAGAACTACCGTTAAATAATTTTTAGGGGTTATTTGTTAACACCAAAAATATTAGTTTTTTTGGTGGTGCCTCTTGTAAACGAAACGTTTTCCGACTTAGGTTCACATATTTTTGTTTCCATTTTTACAAAAAAAATATGCTCTCTTTAAATAACATTATTTATTCTCAAAAAAAAATAAATTTACTGTTAAGAGCTAGTTCTCTTTAAATCCATAAAATATTTACGATATTTTTAAAAAATCCGTCGACCGACATCACTATACTGTTCAGTATAATCTTTCTTGTACCAAATTTTGTAATAAGAATAGCTATAGTTTAAAAGAAGATATTATTGTTTTGTTTGGCTGTGGCCGATTAATTTCTGAACTTTTTCCCCCACCACTGTACCAACGCTGCATGTAATTCTTATAAACTAACCTCAAGCGAGAAATTTTAGCAATATTTACTTAAACAAAGCAACATTGTTTTTAATACTTTACTTTAGAAACGCACACAACATCATGTTCATATTTTATTGCACACCACTCCTACGAATAGAGCAATTAAAAAACAGTTGTTATGTATGAATGATAAAAAAAGATTAAGGTCAGACAAGATTTTTTCTTATGGAACTGTCGCAAACTAGTATTGTTTTGAAGACGGAATACAATTAAATAACCGTAACTATCAGTTTAATTATTTTATATTATCTTAAATATTATAATAGATAATTTAAAAATATTTATTATTTGTAACTGGAAAATGGCAAAGCGTTGTGCAACATAATGGTTTGCTGCAACGCAACTTTTTCATAATTACTTTGTGATAAAGCGTAAGTATTGTCAAATATTCAATTATTTATCCCTTTAGGTGGCAGTGTTTGCCCTAGTGGCACTAACTTTGGCTCAAGATTTCGATTTCGGACCAGTTCCGAGGCCCGCGCCAGCTCCAAGGCCTGCACCACCCAGAGTACAACCTGGATATTCTGGTCCTTCGTCCGCTCCTAGACCCACCCCTGTACCAATTATTAAGCAAATAGACAGGTACACTTCATTTCATTAATATTTCGAATACATCTTGTGATATGTATGTGAACCAGCCAGATATATAATAATATTCAAGGCGTTCCATTTAAATTAATCGAGAAAATTTGCATGCAGGATTTTTATTTACCCTGTATACCGTTATTAAAGAATATTAATGAAAAATACCGCAGTTGAAAGAACACCACATTTAGAAGTTTAACCATGCAAAAATGATATATATATATATATATATATATATATATATATATATATATATATATATATAAATCATTTTAGCATGGTAAAACTTCTAAATGTGGTGTTCTTTCAACTGCGGTATTTTTCTTTAATATTCTTTAATAACGGTATACAGGGTATATATATATATATATATATATATATATATATATATATATATATATATATATATATATATATATATATATATATATATATATATATATATATATATATATATATATATATATATATATATATATATATATATATATATATAAACATTTTAGAATCTAAAATGTGGTGTTCTTTCAACTGCGGTATTTTTCTTTAATATTCTTTCATAACGGTATACAGGGTAAACAAAAATCCTGCATGCAAATTTTCTCGATTGATTTAAATGCAACGCCTTGAATATTATTATATTTTCAATTTCCTTCCTTTTTTGGTCATTCACCCAATATAGGGTTTATGCGGTCTATACAGATCGTCGAAGATTTATGGCCACTTTTCGAAAATATTAGAGGTACATTTGACGTTAAGATACCACCTATTTTGACTAGTTGTGCGAGTAAAATGAGGTTTTTCAGTAGCGATATAACGAAAATTATGTCTATTGATATCCAATTTTTGTGAAATGCTCCTTCGTCAGTACATAACATAAAAAAGTCAGCATATCTTGGCTCTCTTTGAATTTATTGTTGTGCCCAGCGGCAAAAATCTTGTGGGCCTGATTTTTACAAATGAAATTAAACTGTCAAAAATACAAATGTAAATTGTCAAGTAATGCTTCAGTTTTGTATTAAAAACTAAATATCGTTTCTATTGTAATACGCAAAGATGAATTTTAATTGACAAGAAATGATCGATGTGATTTGTGTGTTAGGAGAAATATATCACGAAAATTATCCTGATAGAAGACAAGCACACAGAAGCGCTTTTGAAAGGCTTATGCCCGAGGCGTTACTTTTTCAGGGCATAAAATGTTATAAACTTAGTCAAAACATCTAAAATCATACATATGAAAGTAACCCCACCACGACTCGAAGGTAACGGGCCATAAAGATCGATATATAAAAGCTCATTTTTTGTCCTCAGAATTTTGAGTTTTAACGAGGGATTCGGCATTTTTGAAGATTTACATTTTTGACAAATCTCACAGCAATTTGATATTTTTCTCACATTCCGCCAGATATCTGTTCTAAGGGCCTACCAAGTTTTAAAAGAACCAAAATGGCCAAAAGCAATATGGATTCCACAAAATCTTTACTAAGCTTTTAGCCACGCACACCCTATAGAAACAGTCACGCCTAAAGTATAAAATAATTTTATGTAAGACAAATATTTTTTTTAGTTCACTATCTGTAGCCAAGTTATTTATAATATCGCCTTATTATATGTTATTATATGTATTAAAATATAGCTAGGCGTAGGTGGTTGTATACCCCAAAAGCGAGATAAACAATCAGCAATATTTTTTGACCCTAGATATGAATTAATTCAAAATCAATGTTAAAGCATAGCATGGAATTCGTGTCGATAAAAGCCTGCATATTTTTAAATAGGTTACCGAACTGTTATCTGTGTAAATCTTAAATGGCAACCGAAATGCCCAAACAACACTAAACTCCTCGCGTTTATTTATATATAATTTTTTCACGGTCTAACAGCAGCCCACTGTCTCAAGCTTCGACGCCACTTTCGCTACCTACATCTACGAAATAACTGATCCCCGATAACCGGCATTTGTTTCGATAAAGTAACAAACTTGGCCTGGCGGGTGATATAAGAGTAGCATCGGCAAGTTTTTCCTTAATCTTTTCGAAAGAACTTTGCCCGATTTCCGTCCATCGCTACAGCACTTTTTTAATAGTCAGGTTAAAGGTGCTACATTTTCTGACAAATCTGATCGAAAAGGGACATCATAATTTACCTAAAAATGTTTGCAATTCTCTGATGTTACGAAGCCCTGCATAGTCCATAATAATAATAAAAATAGAATCTATTTTTTAAAAAATGAACATTTGTCGAGTCCAAAGTGCAGCGTACGTGGTTTTTGAAACATCTTAAATGACACATATGTTTTTTATAGCTGTCGGAAATAATCAAAATATCATCGACAAAGATTATCAAAATATCAAAAATGTTATTAATACACAGAGTATATGTACTTACACTAGAAGAGAGCCCAAGAGACAATACGCAATAATCGTTAAATTTCCTTTACCGAGAACATCCCTGATTATGAATATTTTCTTCTATTAGGAATAGTGAAGTGTGACCCAATTTAGTTCAGTACGTAGTTATTTAGGAACACATATAGACTGTCTGTTCAAACATTTTTATTGGGCGCCATTTTGTTCCATCATATTGAATTCCTACCAATATTTTACCAATTTCTACTCATACCACACTTCATTTTTGTGCATAATTTAAACAAATCGGTAAATTTGCATTACGCGGAACTTCCCTCGTGATGAATATTTCCTTGTATTAGGAATAGTGAAGTGTGAACCAATTTAGTCAACATATTGGATCTCTACCAATATTTTATCGGTTTCTATCTATGCCACACTTGATTCTTGGGCATAATTTAAAATAAATTCAATAAGTAGTTTTGACATTGACACACACCACGATTTTGTTACGTCATATTGAATTCGTACCAGTTTATCCTTACACCATATTTCATTTTTCTCAAAAATTTATAGTCAATTAATTTCTCAAAATATTTTATTTGGCCGTCATTTTGTTCAGCTATTTTGAATTCGTAACACAACTTTACCAATTTATCTGTATATCACACTTAATGCTTGCACAAAATTAAAATCATCCTATTAAATAGTTTTTTCAGACTGATTTTTTAAATATTTTTATTAGGCCGCCATTTTGTGTTGCTATCTTATATTTATACCAAAATGTTACCAGTCATTCTTCTATAACACTTGATTTTTGTGCAAAATTTGAGAAAAATGGGATTAGTTTTTTTAGTAATAATTAATTAATTAATAATAATTAATAAAAAAGCCCATACATATGAAGAATATTTTAAAAAATGTCTTTAGGATGGAATAAAAATAGAATGCAAAATCTAACTGACATACTATAAATATAACACATGTCTACGAGAAGTTACAAAACAATCCATTACACAGAACTTCTATCGGCATTAATTACTTAAATAGAAAGCTAAAATCATATACAGAAGTTCACAAACTAACGACACATAAGATGTTTAATTTAAGAACATTTTTAAAAATAAAACCAAATATTCGTAAAACCAAAATTTTGAT
Source organism: Kuschelorhynchus macadamiae (assembly GCA_030620095.1). Classification (NCBI taxonomy): domain Eukaryota; kingdom Metazoa; phylum Arthropoda; class Insecta; order Coleoptera; family Curculionidae; genus Kuschelorhynchus; species Kuschelorhynchus macadamiae. The sequence continues at coordinate 533,119 of JAUTXW010004079.1, forward strand.
ATATTTTCATTCAAAAATTGTTCATAATTCATACATATTCATTTTGATTTCCTTGTTTCAAAAATATAAATACTTATGCTTGTCATATAGATTATATGGTTTATTTGATTTTTTTTATGTTCAAATCTCCGCAAGTAATTTGATATAATAGAATGTTATTATAGAATAAAACCAATGAAGTATACTCCTTATTAATTAATAGAACAAAAACGTTGTATATTGATAGTCGCTATAAAATTTGGTTAACAACATATGTGAAGTTTTATATATGACGTTTTTTTTCAACAACGGTCGAGCGCCGCAGACCAATTCCGAAGTTAGCGTGGCCAGCTTCACATGCAGTGGCGGCTCGTGGTCAACTTTTCAGGGGGGTCAATATATATACAACACAAAGAGTCATCTGAAAAAATCAGACACACGAAACAATAAAATGTCTTTGTTACACCGCAACCCCATGTCCAGGCAGATAAATCGTACATATAACAACAATTTACTTCATTGTCTTTGTCTGTACTTGTTTCTTGAATTTTAAATTTCTGCAAAGGTCGACTGCTGGTCTTAAATTCGAGTCGTTTCCCAAAGTTCAGCACGCCAAAATAATTAAAAACCGCTTTTAAAGTCTTAATATTCCAAAACACTGTGGCTACCTTTCTTTAAAACGTTAATTTAAACCACAGAATTAACCAAACGTAAAGTCTTGAAAATAATAATAACTTTGCCAACGTAAGCCGTATACCCGTATCTGTGCACGTATATTACCTATGCCCCCTGTGAAAATTTGATCGGGAACACTCGGATAAAACTCGCCTGCGTTTAGTCTTGTTAATGTTCGGTGGTTTAAACCACCAAGTGAACGCGGGTTGCTAGGCGATCGATGCCAACGAAACGAAACCTCCAGAGATCGCGGTGCGAGACATCGATAGTGTGTCGCGGAATTAAGTGAACGGTCAAGGAGTATAAACTTGATAAAATATAAATTATGTCTTATTTTATTTATTTGTTTCTGTTTGGAAATATTTATTAGTGGGTCATTGACTATATGATCTAATGGAAAAGCCGCCACTGTTCACATGTACAGTATTTGCTTAAAATGTGCATGAATTAAACTTACCTTATAACGTTTGCCTATTTACCATCACCGAAACGGGTCATCTTTCAATAATATTCGAGGTACATATTCTGATAAGATAATAACAAAGCCTTTGCCGAAAAAGTAATCACAACAATATTCACAAATACCAAACCCGCTGTTGTCACAAGCGACAAATTCTCTCAGCAAAAATATATAGCCCCGATTGAATTGAAAACATTTACTCCTTGTAAAAATATTTAATTTGTTAAACTGCAAAGGTATCAAAAATACAAATTAACGTAAGCGTAAAAAAGGATTATACTAATTTACACATTTTTTTAACCGTTACTATTGCTTGCTTGGCAGGGTTAAAAAGAAATTATTATTATCAGGATGTATTCTCTGTATAATTACGTTTTCTTATTAGAGTATATTCTTAAACTAGCTTTATATTAAACGGAATAGAAAAAACAAATTTAAGTTTTAAATATGTTTTTTTGTATAGTTTTAAACCCTTTAAAACAAGTAATGATATTTTAAACACGTTTGAAACACCCATTTTTTATTAAAATAAGTATTTTAAGCATTTGTGCACAACAATGCAGTATCTTTTTGAGATACAAAAAAAAGGCCTTAGGGCATATATTAAATATTTCGTGGAAAACATCCAAAAGTATGTAATTTCAAAATGTAATGAAAAGCGTTGCGAATTCTTTATTAATAATCTCACATATAATTTAACAACAACAAACAAAAATGATTCGGATCGTTTTTTTTACATTTATTTTCTTTTTTTGGATATTTTGTGTACATTCTGAATTCTCTATAGTATCAATTGGCCCAGCCATTGGGTATATTGATGGAAAGATTATATTTTGTTTGCTGAGGGTATTTATTGGAAAAGCGCACATAGGAACTCTAAAAATTTGTATTTTTATTTTGAAAAGAGGGAGAGATACATTATTGATAATCTGAAAAACCTTTCACTGAGAAAAATGTACTGGATTGGTTTTAAATATATTTGCTTTTTTTGACGACCTGTATATGTTCGAAACCCTCCCAATTACCTTTTTTTTAACATCGATAAAATGTATTGTTTTATATTGAAAAGGATTTTTCATGTCTAATCAAAATTCCGCTCTCCCACACACACACACACACACACACACACACACACGCACACACACACACACACACACACACACACACACACACACACACACACACACACACACACACACACACACACACACACACACACACACACACACACACACACACACACACACACACACACACACACACACACACACACACACACACACACACACACACACACACACACACACCACACACACACACACACACACACACACACACACACACACACACACACACACACACACACACACACACACACACACACACACACACACACACACACACACACACACACACACACACACACACACACACACACACACACACACACACACACACACACACACACACACACACACACCACCTTCCCGGTAGTTTTATCGACGAAATTGAGCTAACTTAACGCTAACGGGGCAGATCCACAGTATAAATTTTGTTAAAAAATATATTTGTTGTAATATAGAACCAGAATTTATTTTTTCAAATTACCAACTTGAAATATACACAATAATTTTTTTTTGTGATATAGTACTGAACCCTTTTTAAATTCACGTAAAATCAATCCATCACAGGATACAATTTATTCTAGAGTTAGAGAAAAGAACAAACTTTCATTTTTCGGTGTACTGATTTCAAATCGGTGTACTGATTTCAAATCGGTGTACTGATTTCAAACTGCCTAAGGAATATATATAATATACCTTTTACGAAACGAACACGTAATGACAGAAATTTAAATGCAAGAACACACTATCATCTAGCACAAATTTAAGCTGGCGCCAACACATTTATATCTAGATCAGTCCGAACATCTGACACAAATATCTTAATATATATTTGGTGCTCTAAAGACAAATAGATACATAAATCGCATTATAGAGAAATCTAATAATAAACGGGTTTCCCGATTAACGAACACCAAAAATTATAAACCGGGAAGGCAAAAAAAATTCATGAAAAACACACCTCAGACAGTTTTGGAAAAATTCTTAGAAAATAAAACGTACAAAGAAAACATAATTTACAACCATAGGTAAAATACTAGGAAGTTAAAAAAACAAAATCAAATTGATTATCTGATCTCCAAAGAGGATCAACCTGTTTGCGGGATAACTATGTTCGATAATTTTATCAGTGCAACATATATTAGTAGATTACCCAAAGTCCGCCGCAGAAAGACTTAAATAACAAATCTAGGATAACGTAAAAGACTTCCTTAACAACAATCTAAACAATGTGTTAAATTTTCTCAAAGATTGTAGTTTATTCCATTACATATAATTTATAATTGTAATAATTAACCTCAACTGTATTACGCGCTAATAACCCTGTATATATATATATATATATATATATATATATATATATATATATATATATATATATATATATATATATATATATATATATATATATATATATATATATATCTTTATTATAATCACACACAGTCGTTGTATTTGTATGATTTTAACAAAGTGAACGTCCCAGTAATTTTAAAATGTAAAGTAAACGTTCTGGTATATGTTAGAATATGTGTATTACTTATTTGAAAATTTTACGTTCTATGGTAAGTACTAAATTTTAAATACTTTGAATATATGTTTTAAAAGATACCTTTTGATTTGTCGTTTAATATGATGCCCTTAAACCAACAAAATTAAAATATATATTTTATTGAAAAAGGGTCAAAGATATATATATATATATATATATATATATATATATATATATATATATATATATATATATATATATATATATATATATATATATATATATATATATATATATATATATATATATATATATATATATATATATATATATATATATATATGTGTGTGTGTGTGTGTGTGTGTGTGTGTGTGTGTGTGTGTGTGTGTGTGTGTGTGTGTGTGTGTGTGTGTGTGTGTGTGTGTGTGTGTGTGTGTGTGTGTGTGTGTGTGTGTGTGTGTGTGTGTGTGTGTGTGTGTGTGTGTGTGTGTGTGTGTGTGTGTGTGTGTGTGTGTGTGTGTGTGTGTAAAAGCAAATACATTTATCTAAGTTTATTCCTCGACAGGCACAATGAAGACGGTTCCTACACTTATGGCTACGAATCAGCTGATGGGTCTTTTAAGATTGAAACAAAATTGCAAACCGGTGAGGTTAAGGGTAAATATGGATACGTTGATGATCTTGGAAAAGTTAGAGTAATAGAATATGGTGCTACCAAGCATGGATTTGCACCAGTTGGTGAAGGTGAGTTGTAAATATTGTGTTTTTAACAGATTAATTAAAAAAAGAAAAGAAATATATATATATATATATATATATATATATACTCAGTTCAGTCTCTATTCGGACGAGAGAAAGAAAGCTTCGAAAATGTCAATTTTTCCATCCGTGAAGGGCTAAGTCACAACTATATATATATATATATATATATATATATATATATATATATATATGTATACATATATATATATATATATATATATATATATATATATATATATATATATATATATATATATATATATATATATATATATATATATATATATATATATATATATATATACATATGTATGTATATATATATATATATATATATATATATATATATATATATACAGTGTGTCCGAAATTGGTTATGACAGTATTGGGATCTCGGAAACAGTGATAGTTACAAAAACGTTTAAATGGAGAAAGTTTTAGACAATTATGTTTGTAATTTAACGCCGTTTTGCTCGCGATTCTATCTTTTTTAGTTTTTGAGATATTTTGAAAAATCCAAAAAACTGCATTTTCGAAAAAGTCCTATAATTTACTTATTTATGAAAATTTTCAAAATCTGTAAGAACATTATTAAGGCAACTTTTTACGTAGAGTGCACCTATTAAGTCAGATTTTACATACAACGTTTCGATTTTCTAGAACCATCATCAATTTTGTTTTTTCTTATGGCCGCTGTGTTCGATTTTAACAGTTTTGAAAAGAGTATTTCTTTAGCTTTTCAACGGTGTATCACACTTTGTAATTAGGTTATTACTAAAGGTGCAAAAAGTGCGTAGAGGAAATATTTAAACGTTTTTTGGAATTATCAAAGTAAAAAGTTAAAAATTAATAGTGTTAAATAGCAATATATTGTAATTTAACATCCAGTTCTACAAAAAATCAGTAAAAACTACTTAATAACATAATTGATTCGTGCACAATGTTCACACATGTTCAAACTACCACCCGCATATAACACTAACATCTTTGCCCAAGTAGGCTTTGCGTTTGAAATAAGACTGTTTAAACATTTTTTCGAATTATCGATATAAATTAAAATTTAATAGTTTCAAATAGCAATACTTTTAAATTGGACATTAAATTCTGCATAAAATCAGTAAGTTCTACTCAGTAACATTAATACTATGTGCACTGCACATAATGTACCCCGAAGAACGACTGTCGACAGAACTTCTTTTCAAGCGCTGCACTGATTAGAAGCTTGCTAGGGTTAGCCAATTTTAAGAATCGCAACAGAAAGTATGCAAGTATGACAAGGAATGGAATAGGCAAATATTAGAATATTTTAATGAAAATCTGGTTTTTTCCATAAGAAGAATTGAAACAGAACTTCACATTCTGAAGTCAACCGTTCATGGCGATTTAAAAGTACTAACCTTACAAGAATTAACAGAAAATCAGTATGAACTACCTACTCAATAAAATTAATAAAAAAATGTTACATAATACTAGGATTAAAAATGTTGATCGTTTTTTTCTATGCAGTGTCCGTATTTCCTTTCAACTGTTCTGATTACCCGTTGAATGATATTTCTATTTATATTTTCTAGAATATTTCGGGTTCGCTGCTCAAGAACTTGCCTATTTTCTGGGGGGTCAAGTTCGTATATTTCATTTTTCGCACATCCCCATAAATAAATGTGATATCCGGGGATCTAGCTGGCCAGCGGACAGGACCACTGTTGGATATTACGTTTTCACCAAAAGTTGTTGTTAAAAAGGTTTGTGTACATCCCTGCTGTTATGTGCAGGACAACCGTCTTGCTGAAACCACAAGCTATTAAACTGATCATCTGGCACAGCTTCTCGAATGGCAGGAACTATTTGATTCTGTAACATGGCAAGGTATCTTGGGCCTGTCAGTGTCTGATCAAAAATAAAGGGACCAATGAGACGATTTCCTAAAAAGTAATGGAAAATATTGAATTATAAGCAATTCAATTAGACTATGTTTATCTTACCAAGCATCCCGCACCACACATTAAAACCAAATCGCTCTTGCAGCCTGCGTGGATCGCGTAGTTGCGGATTTTCAATAGCCCAATAATGGTGATTTTTTTTATTAAAAATGCCACAGTTTGTAAAATGAGTCTCATCTAACCAAATGACTTTATTGCAAAAAGCGGGATTTTCTCGACATCTATTGATATACCAATTACAAAAAACAATTCTTCTTTCGAAATCACCTGCTTGAAGTCCTTGCACAATTGTTGGCTTGTAAGGACGATATTTAGTTACTTTTAAGACGCCATGAACGGTAGATTTTGGAATTTGAAGTTCTGTTTCGCTTCTTCTTATAGATGAAGTCGGATTTTCATTAAAATATTCTAGGATTTGCCTATTGCGTTGCTCGTTGTCTTTTGCATACTTCTTTGTGCGAATCTTATTAAAACTGCCAAACTCAAGCAAGTTTCTAACCAGCGTTTGAAAATAAGTTCTGCCAGGCTGCCGTCTTTCGGGGTACGTGTCAGAATACACATCCATGGCCCTGTTTGCATTTCTTTCATTTTTAATATAACACACTAACATATCAAACATTTCTTCATTAGAAAAGTTTAACGCCATTGTAATCCTTATTAAAACAGCGATGAATGTTAAATAAAACTTAAACGTTGCATTTTTGACAGATTAAAAGCATTCTATTATTTCAAAACCAAAGCCTACTTGAGCAAAGATGTTAGTGTGATCTGCGGCTGGTCATTTGAACATTTGTGAACATTGTGCAATGTTATTGAGTAGTTTTTACTAATTTTTTGTAGAACTGGATGTTGAATTACATATTGCCTTTTAACACTATTAATTTTTAATTTTTTACTTTGATAATTCCAAAAAACGTTTAAATATTTTCTCTACGCCCTTTTTGCACCTTTAGTAATAACCTAGTTACAAAGTGTGATACACCGTTGAAAAGCTAAAGAAATACTCTTTTCAAAACTGTTAAAATCGAACAGAGCGGCCATAAGAGCAAAATTGATGATGGTTCTAGAAAACTGAAACGTCGTATGTAAAATCTGACTTAATAGGTGCACTCTACGTAAAAAGTTGCCTTAATAATGTTCTTACAGATTTTGAAAATTTTCATAAATAAATAAATTATAGGACTTTTTCGAAAATGCGGTTTTTTGGTTTTTTCAAAATATCTCAAAAACTAAAAAAGATAGCATCGCGAGCAAAACGGCGTTAAATTACAAACATAATTGTCTAAAACTTTCTGCATTTAAACGTTTTTGTAACTATCACGGTTTCCGAGATCCCAATACTGTCATAACCAATTTCGGACACACTGTATATATATATATGTGTATGTGTGTGTGTGTGTATGTGAAATTTATATTTCTTGAACCAGTTAAATTTTTATATATGTTTAGATGAAAAGTTCTTGGTAGTTTGGTTCATAAAATAATTAAACTTTGGTTTCAATTTCCTAATTTGATTTCTTCAAACCTTTCGATGGCGTTTGTCACCTTTTTCAATAGATCTAGAAGAGCAATAAGTACATTTTTGTAAATATAAAGTGTTTAAAGTTTTTGTTTTAACAAGAAAAAGGTACAAAAAAGCATACCAATAACTTACACAAGACAGAAATTTTTTTAATACCAAAACTGACTTAATTAATTAGATTCTAATTTAAAAAGACATCACAAAATTACACATTAAAAACTGTGCAAACTATTTACATTGTGGATCAGTAACTTGAAATTCTCAACACAAAAATTAAAGTACACGTCGAGGTGTTCCTTATTGTTAATTGCCCGAATAAGATTATTGAACATATTTCAACATATCGATGGTAGCTCAGTCGGAAACACCACACACCAACGACGTGCAAGGTCATGGGATCAATGCGGAGAAGGGTCTGCAATTTTTTCATTGTATATATATTTTTTAAATAACAGAATCATTTTTGATAATTACTTATGTGTTTTGGGTTTAGGGTGGTTTTATTTAGAGGTACGGAAAATTTGGAAAATTATTTTTAAAGCGATTTTTTTTCCTAAAATTAATAATGCGTTATTGTTACTCTTTTTTGTAACTTTTTCTTGTTAAAAACAAACATAACAAACCTCATGTTGTATAAACTTTAAACTTTTTATATTTAAAAAAACGTACTTACTCCTTTTCTAGATCTATTGAAAAAGATGACAAACGCCACTGAAACGTTTGAAAAAATGAAATGAAGAATATATATATATATATATATATATATATATATATATATATATATATATATATATATATGCCAGATTTCCAAAATAGTTTTACAAAAAGTTTTGTACTTCAGTGGCTTTATCTACGGTCATAGTACTTCTCGATTTTTCTAAAGCCTTCGATACTATCTACCAAAAACTCCTTTGCTCCGAATTAAAATATTATGGCTCTAATGATGCATCCCTTAATCTTATTAATTCTTACTTCCAAAACAGGTTTCAAAAGATGTATTATGCAAATAAATTCTCAGAACAAATTTCGATTCTGTCTGGTGTGCCTCAAGGACCAATATTGGGCCCTTTATTATTTCTTATTTATACAGCTGATATTCTGAAATCTACAAAATATTGCCAAACATAAACTTATGCTGATGAAACTCAGCTTTATTATTCTTTTAATATGCAGGATTCCCTACAAGCATCAGATTTAATTAATTACGATTTGAACCTTATATAATGTCGACGGAGCAAAGCTTATAATTAAATCCCATAAAATCTTTAGTTTTATATTATGTTTTTCGGGAATAGAAATCACGTAAATACTTTAAAGGAAGGGTTTAATGTTGCTCTGGATGGTACTACACTGTCTATAGTGGAGTCAGCAAAGAATCTTGCAAAAATCATTTTTAGCTTTGAAACTTTTATACAGACACATCCTAAATTTACGCTTATTCAAAAATCTGCGCGAATCCTTAGTTTTATCCAACTTTAATTTCTGTGATTTTATTTATTGTAACTGTATTGATATTTTAAATAAAAATCGGATCCAGAAATCCGTATATATATATATATATATATATATATAAGCCTCAACGGTATTTGAAACCTACGTCATACGATGGAGATATCAGAGTTGAATTTTCAGTGTGTAGTTGCCACCTAGTATGGAATTGTCAGAGTACCTAATTCGATAAAAATTGCACTTATTTTATGGCGGTTTTTGTATGTGAGGGAAATTTTCGGAAAAACAATTTTTTTCCACTTTTTAAACCATATTACAATACTTCGAAATTTTAGAAACAGAGACACATTTAGGATCTTGTTTTTTAATTTCTTCGTCGAAAGGATTTCTTTCCAGGTCTCTGGGATTTACCTTTAAGACGCCCGAATGGTCCGAAGTGATCCTGCTTTAAATTTCCTTTTTCGAAAAAAGTTAACATGCGATCCGCCGATCGCGACCCAAAATAATAGGCGGGGCATTCTTCCAAAAAGTTTGGTAGACATAACGTAATCTGTTTTCAAAAATATTTTTTGACATAGTTTTGAGTTTTTAGTCTCAGCGCCGTCAAGCGCTTTGCATCATCGTATAGCCCCGGATGTTTACTAAAAACGTACCAAAATTCAGCCCCCTGTCTGCAACCGTTTTGAAAGGACGAATAGGCAAAAGTAAAAAAACACGTTTCCGAGCTAAATTTGCAACTTTAACGATGCGTTTATAATAATTGCCCGTTCCAGTTTATTATAACATCTCGTTCCGATTTATGATAAAAAAAAGTTTGGTTTTTGCTGTAGTTTGGTATAAAAGCCATTTTCTAACATTGCCAACCTAATTTCACAGTAACAAAAGACTTCAAAATATGGAGATGTCATACTCGAAAGATACTAAAAACGTATCAATTAGAGATTCAAACAAGGAAATCAAAAAGAAATGACACAAAAGAAAAGTAGCTTAAGATGATATTCATAGACCTAGAAACCCACGATTCGAGTTTAGATAGAAATCCATCGAATTTGTAGAGAATAGAAGCATATAATTTTGACGAGAAGCTTTGATAGAAGGTGACAACATACAAATTAGTGTTTCCTATTGTCGTTAAAAGAAAAATTTGAATAGGTCTGAAGGAGTAAAATAAAGTTTAACTTAGAAAAAAAGCTAAGACATAGAACCATTTTACATACAGAGTTTAATTGTGAAATAAAACTATTGCAGAAACTTTAAATTCTTTTAAAAAGAAGATATTTAAGGTTTTTATTTGCTTATAGGCCTTGAAAATTAAGCGTGTTCAATGATTTCTAAGTAATTTTAGCCCGCCGGTTTCAAAATATTTAAGTGTACAACCGTACGGTACTATTGTAATATTTCAACTCTTGGAAGCATGATGAACGAGGGTTTCTTCTTACTGAAGGAGCGAAGACATCTTAGGAATCATAAAAAGGAGTCTTATAAATGAAATAACGTAGTTTCATCTGATGTGGATACATAAACAAGCTATACTTTGATCATAATACATCGAATATGTAATAGTAAAAATAAAGTAAAATAAAGAGAATAAAATCTGAACTCAGATTTATCAACTTAAAAAAAAACTGAGTGGGTTGTTAGTGAACTGAGGAATACTGGATGTATTTGATCCTATGATCTTACTATTAATAGCTGTGCTTTAAAATTGCTATTAAAACTGGCATCCACGTTTTTCTCCGTGCAGCAATTTAATGTATATATTTTTCAGAAATTATTGTCATAAAGTTATATATTATGTGAATCTGTTCAGTTTTAGTTTGTTTTTTGAATAATTTTTATTTGTTTTTTAATTATAATATTTTATATATACTTTTTCTTTAGGTTTATAATCAGTTTTTTGTCCTGTTTTACCTAGTAACTCAAAAAAAGAACTTCTAACTTTCCTGTTAAGTACCTAATTTGCACTGTCAATACGACCGCAGATATCAATTTTAAGGCGATTCTGAACAATGGCAAATTTGATCCCACATGTTGGCGCTGAAGTTTTCACTTTCTAACTGTCGACTAAAAATTATAAATTTGCACTCTCAAGTACGCCCAGACACCGATTTTTCTTTGACCAGATTACATTACAGATAACAAAATTTGTACATCATACGGGAGCCGCTAGTTTAGATTTTTTTATACAAATGAAAACGTCAGTTTTCGACAAATACACCCGTGTTCACTAAAGAGGTTTAAATTTAGACCAGGTCTGACTTGACAGTCATAGGTTTAAGACGACATTTTTAACAATTGAACAAATAATTTTTCTAAATGTTTCTGGTATAAAATGACAGTGACATAAGCGAAACATAACTGGTGAACTAAGAGTTTTACGTACCATTGCAACTAGACCTGTTCTAACTCTTAAACCTTTTTAGTGAATACAGGGGTAAATGTTTTTTACATAGTTTCGAGTTTTCAACTCACAGCGCTGCACTTGGAATTTGCATCGTCGTATACCCCTGGGTGTCTAATAAAAAGGTACCAAAATTCAGCTTCCTACCAGCAATCGTTTTGAAACGACGACTATGCAAAAAATCACGTTTTCGGGTTAAATTTCTTACTTTGTCGATGCAAATAATAAGAGCCCGTTATATAACATATTATAACAATAATACAGAAATAATAAGATTTATTAAAAAGGCACTCTTAGATATGTAAACCAACTTTTAACCAGCCGATTGTTTTATTCTGTCTATATATCTACTCAATCCTAACTAAAAAAAAATGCAGTTCACACATATTTCCGGCTGAATAAAATGAGAACCTTAAAACCAGCAAGGTGTTGTTGATCAGATTCATGAGTAAATCTGCCTACATTAATAATCTGTTAAATTTTTAAATCAACGCAAATTTGATTTCCGCTGATTTATTCGTTCTATTACATCCGTGTTAATAAATTATTCGCTATTTTAGGTATCACTGTCCCTCCTCCAACATTAGTTGATGAAACCACCGACAAGCAAGGCGCTCTACTTCCAGAGTACTCTGGTGCTTATGACCAACAAGATGCTGATCCCGAACCATCCCCTATCAGAACACAGTCAATTAGCAGGTATGTCATATTCCGTCTGTCTGATTTTAACACACTGAACGTCCCAGCAATTTTTAAATGTAAAATAAATATTCATAGTATTCCGTTCTATGGTAAGTCTTAAATATTAAATACTTTTATTTATTATATAGAAATTGTGCTAAAAAATCTTTTAGGTTTGAAGCAGACCAAAACTATGGTCGAAACGTTACCGAGGCATCAAATATGTTTTAAAAGATACCTTCTGATGTGTTGTTTAACATAATGACCTCAAACCAAGAATTAAGAAATATATATATATATGGCTCTTGTAAATAATTTTACCCATGGAATTTAACAAATTTAAAATATACATTTGAAAGATTACCTTTTTTTAATAATATATATATATTATATATATATATATATATATATATATATATATATATATATATATATATATATATATATATATAGACATTATTAAACGTTTTTCATAATTAGCTGCTAAATAAAAAGAGAGCGGAGTGTCGTCTGTTGGACGGAAATCCAGTGTGCTGGGGATGCTACGTTGCCAAGATTATTTGATATATGATCTTTATAAATTATATAGGAAAAACAAAAATTTGTGGGTTGTGGATTATATACAGCACTATATAATATACATATTTATGTATACTAACGGGAGACAAACATGAAAAATGTAATACAATACAATAATGTAAGTTTGGCAAAATGCAAGATAGCCTTTCTTCAAATTGTCATATTAAAAAATACTGAAAATATGATTTCTTTTCGGTTTTTTTAATTGTTCATCCATTTCTTTTATTTTTTAAAACAATTAAATGAAGGTAAACTTTCTATTTTATATTAAAAAATTATCAAATTCCGTGGGTTTAATTGTTTACAAGACCCTATATATATATATATATATATATATATATATATATATATATATATATATATATATATATAGCTTATGAGAGTGCATTTATTACATCTTGTTTATATACAGATATAAATTAAAAGTAATTTAAATTTTAGACCTAGGCCTATCGAATTTTTATCAAATCCTGCACCAAGGCCAGTTTCTAGACCTGCCCCACTGGAATACTCACCACCACAGACATTTGAACCTGCTCCTCGTCCAGCACCAAGGCCACAAGCTCCTGGTAAGAGAAAATTTGCTATTTATAATCATGAATTTTAATAATCCAAAGTTCTCAACGTTTAATAATGTCGAAATGTGGCACAAAAACATAGAAAATCTTTTCCAAAGTTAAGTTGGAATAAAAATGTGTACACTCTATTTTAATCATTTAAAATTGGATTGCTAATTTATATTTCATAGTTTGCTCGGTTATAAGAGAAATTTAGGTATATTATAATTTAAGTTATGACACTTTAAATATTACTTTAATGACTTCTATGGAACTAATTTAATTGAATTATTTTAGATTCCAGCTATTCATTTGATTTCCCCTCTTCACCGATCGCAAGTAAACCAGCATTTACACCAGCTCCAGCTCCACCAAGGCCAACGTTTGCTAATGCTGCTCCATTAGACGATTTTGGTGGAATACCCAGCAGACCTGCTCCAAAACTGACTTTTGCTCAACCTGCTCCATTAAGGTAATGAATTTAAGGCTGTGTGAAAATACTCTCACAAATGATATTACATTTTTATATTAATTTTTTTTATTCAAAACAACTGATTGTGAGGTAAGATAATGTTCTTCCTTAAATAAGTGGTACTGTCCATTATTAAAAAATATACTTTCAGCAAGTATATATTAAAAAAAATACCCCTAAAGCAACAATTCTAACAATTTTCTTATATAGGAAATGTTTTTTCACTAAAAAAATAAAAAAAAACATAATCAAATAAAATTTGAAAAATATTGCCTCTTTTTTAAACAAAATTCTCTTTCAAAAAATAATTGAACATGAATTTCAACAGCCTTGTTTCAAAGCTAAAGCTGCTTTTAAAAGACTTCTTAAAATACCGCTCAAGACAATTTCGCATCATAAGCACATTACATTTATCTTTCGATTCCCATTTTTTTTTTGTTTGGGTTTTTAGATTCCTGAAATTCCATTTTAAAACTCTATATAAATATGTTTAAGTAAAAAATATATAAGTCTTCAACAGCAAGATAAAACTTTAGAATAACAATCTTTGTCAAAAAAAAGCATTTAAACAAAACGTAACTATAATAACGTAAAATGATTGATTTATTCTTCAGTATAAAATTTAATTTTAATATCTATAAGTTCAAAGAAACCCTAGACCTTAATTGTATATGTGGGTATTTTAGTAAAATAATCGGTCTCCAATAAATTGTCTTCATAGAAAGCACAAAGAAATCAACATTCTTCGTTTAATAGATATTGTTTACCTATGTCAAGTGATCTGTGTTTTACGCTAGAACTACGCTTTTCCGAATATCCTACATAAGAAAGAAGAATATGTTCGCTTGGTTATATATAAATCACGAAAATCTTCGATTAAATCAAATTGCTTTCTTGAAACATATGTATAATAATTATGTTTTATAATAATTCGTAATTTCTTCTATGGTGCCCAATTTAGTTTAAAATTTCTTTACAGGCCAGCTCCACAGCCGTCTTTTTCTCCAGCACCAATCATAAGACCGGCAGCCCACGCCACACAATATAGACCTGGACCCCAACCACCAGCAAGGCAAAATGGAGGTTCTATCTTAGACCAACTTAGCAAAGACTACGCATTGCCACAGGGAGATTCTGCACCTCTTCACGATATTAGTTTTGGATACTATTAAGTTAACATTAAAAATTAGGATTTTTAAATTATAAAAACTCTATTAAGGAATAGTTTGCCACAGGAAGAAATCAAGTGAGATTTGTTTAGTTCTAGTCTTTACCGCCTATTTGCAAATAAATGGTACATAATATCTTACTGTGGATTATTTTGTAACCTAAAAAATTTTTTTTCTATTTTTTTTTTATATTTATATTCTTTTATTTTCTCTATCTACTTATCCTTTTTCTCTTTCGTTCTCTCTCTCTCTTTCTCTTTTCTCTGTCTTTCAATTTTTTTCTTTCTCTCTTTATCATTTTCTTCCTCTATATCTCCCCATCTTATTCAGTTATTTTTTCTTTTCTTGTTTTTTTTTATCAACTTCATCTAAATTTCAATTTTGTGCGTGTTAACTTTCCCTATTTTTTTTTCTATTACTACAGTTTTATTAAATAGGTTTTATGTCTGTTCTGATTTTACTCACCTTAAATTCCAATATTTAGTAACTTTTAATTTTTCTTTTTGCATGTTCTATTTTAAACTGGTTTACCTCGTCACACACTTCTTTTTTTCATATTACCTTAACATTTGCCAATATCTATATTTCTATCCCTTTCTGTCTTTTCATTTGTTTTATCACGCTTTTCCTTTTTTCTGCTATTTTCCTAGTGTGTTGTCTTTTTCTCACACAATATTTTGAAAAAAATACATCTTTCATGTCATTCTTTTATATAAAAACGCATCTTCTATTCTACCGCCTTTCTGTTGCTACAATTCATACACTTTTACAAATTCTTCCATCCTAATAATCCATTGTAATTGCTAGGTTTTAAACTTTTAAACCTGCCGTACTAGACTTCTTTTTTTTCTAGTATTTCCCCAATAATATAGCTGTTTCTTTAAAAAATTTCAATGTAATATTTTCATATCCAATCTAAAAATTACTCTTGTTCAGGTACTTGCTATTTTTTATTTTCACCCCTTTTTACTTGCACATATATGTTTCTATTTCTTCGATATAATCATTGTATTATCTTGCACAAAAACATTTTTATATCATTTTGCTTCTATTGTTACATTTTTTCTCTATAGTCTTTCTATCCTTGTAGATAGCTAATCATGACCTGATTAAATTATTTTCCATTCATTGTATTCAATTAACCCGTATGTTAGTCTATTCCTACTATTATTAGTTTACTTGTTCTTACTTTTTTCTTGTTATTAAGTATTTGCTACTATAATTTAAATTACCATCGTTTACATTTTTTTCTCTTATTGCTTTGCTTAGGTACAAAATTATTTCTTATTTAATCTTCAATTTGTTTTTTTGAACTTTTTCTCTTTGCGATTACCTTTTTAGCGTTCTTTAGCTTTTTTGGCAATTAGATAAACTTTGACGGTTTGTTTCCATATTTTTTAAAAATGTATTTCTTATTTTTTCTCACTTTGATGATTATGTGGCATTCTCCCATGCGAAACTTCAACTGACTTTAACATAATATTTGTATTTTAGATTGTACAGATTATGTATGATTGTATGTAAAATGTATTTCTACCACTGTTGATATAGATTTTTATTTTTAAATTGTGATCTAAATAATTTGTAAATAAACGTTTATTAAGATTTATTTTCCATTTTTCATAATTCTTGAGAAGCGTCATGAATACGAGATAATAGTAATTAAAATTGAATATTTAATCCACATTTTTTTAGTAGTAGAAAAGTTCTTAAACTTTATAAAAAAAAAACGTGTTTCCAATTGTCATAAATAGTACGGATTTAAAGGAATATTAAATAGGAGATTTCTGTAACTTTATGAAAATAAAACTTTATTTTAATAAGACATATTTTATATTCTGTATATTATATAAAATACAGAGTGGTACATTACAAGTAAATTCAATTCTCCTTTGTTCGTAAAATATTTAGAACACGTTGTTGAATGCAAACGCTAGTTAATAATGCGAAACCTGAAAAACACTTCGTTTATATTTCGATTCCTTTTACAGGTAATTGAAGAAAAAATAATTGTAAAAGTATTTCAAGTATCGACACTTAAGAAAAATAAAACCGATACATTTTTTTTCGCATATGAATATAAATTCTGCCAGTTAGCAACTGGCAGCTGGCTGTTAGGACTAACACTGGCTGGTTTGAACTCTTACTGCCACAGATTTATCAAGTACCACAAGACAATCGCTTTAAACGTTAGCATACTCCTAATAAATATGTGTTTTTGGGAAATAGGCAGCTTTTAAGGTGCACATAAATTTTCCAACATTTGGTTTTGATTGAAAGTGGTTCATATTTCAATGTCTGAATAAAGAATACTTACATTTTATCATATTTTGAGGGTCAATTTCATCGTATCCCGTATCATATTGACTGTCACAGGGCATTTATTTTTACATGTCGGTAATCAATCAATTTAAAATTTCTTTTTTAATCTGTGGGGTTTTGCATAACGACAGATAGCTTACAATTGTTCTGATTATAAACAAAAATACTGTTTTGCGATTATTTTCAATTATATCTGATTTACACATTTTTATTTCAAGCATAGTAATTTGTGCTTCTTCATTTTGCCGGTTATTTTTTTAAACGTGAACATAGTGAATCTCATGATCATATTTCAGTATTCGTTTAATAAACGTCTGTCGAAAAATAATTTTTGCCCACCCACAATTTTTTTTTTAATATAGGGGGCTCCACCAAATGGTGGCCTCTTTATAGTATTCATAATTGGTTACACTGATACAAGGTGATACATAGGTCAGGAAAAATTCTGTATATTCGTTGTTATAAGATGTAGGAAAAAAATGTTAAATACAAAAGATTTTTATGGAGATTTCAAATGTAGTTCCGAAAAAGAATTAAATAATAATAATATGTGATATGCAATAACAGTTTTTACATTTTTCATATTTTAGATATAAATAATATTGTTGACATGATGTGCCATAACGTAATATTGTTTTGTTGATTTGGGTATTTGAAGTTAAGCTTGAGAAAAATATTATTACGCCTTATGTACAAGATGATATAGATATTTTTGTTTATTTAATATTTAATAATATTTAATTCAATTTTTTTTTCGGTTAATTTCATTATTGTATAATTTTTTTGTATACACGCCTACATATTGCCAAATGTGTTTGTAGATATGTAGATCACACTTTTGTCATATAGGCCCAGAAAGTATACCGGTATTTCTTTATCATATATAATATTTTCATTCGAAATTAAATCGAAATGCACGTTCTCTTCTTAGATATTCTTATACTAAGAGAAGAAAATGGTACCTAAGGATATTCAGTATATAGAAAACTAGAAAACCATCACATACGAAGAGATCTTTAACCAGAAATAATTCTAATCATCATCTGGCACAGAAGTAATCAGTTATTAACTCCTTAGTTTATAGAGTTTCCGCGGTTGTAATAAAAATATGTTACAATTCGAAACTATGTGGTCAAAGAGGGAATAAATATTGCACAGAAGATATTGAATGGTCATAGAGAAAACAAACCTCTGGGCAGACGAACTTGTATATGAAATTTTTTTTGGGACAAATTTTAAATTTATTTTCAACAAGAATCGAGATAATGGGTTGCGGTTTTCAGCATTGTCAATATGTCAATGACTTGATATTGAATTTTTGATCTAGAGGACGTAAATGCCAAGGGCTACAATAAATGTGTTGTAAAGAGTGTCATGTAAGATCTTGTATTCGTCTTTTATACCTAAAATATTATATGCCTATAATATCAAAAAAAAAAAACAATTTTCCGAAGTTCTTTAAATTTCTCTGGATTCTGGATTTACAAAGTATTTTCAACAACAATTGTTTTGTAACTTAGTTTTGATCAAGAATGATGCGTTTAAATGTTGTAAAATGACTATTGTACATACATAGAGGCTGGACAAAAGTTGAGCTCTATTATTATATTAAAAAAATCTGTTTTAAACTTTCAAATGACCTTTGATATTGGTTTAATTTTAATAGTTAGAGAAAATTTTTAAATATAAAAGTAATAGGGTTCATTAGGTAACTTACAGAAGATTACTATTTATATATTGGGGTGTTTCGAAAATATGTGGCAAATATAACGTACATTTTTTTACTGGAACACCCTCTATGTTATTTATCGTTCAAATAGGCCTCTTTTTGCTGATAATAAATATACTAGGTTTAATATCTACAGTTTTAAAAATTACCGGGAAATTTGGCAACAACCCTGTCATTAGATGAAAGAACGCTCTACTACATTGCCTCCTATGGCATGATTTCCTCAAATTAGTCGTGTTTATTAATAATTTAAAGATAAAGATATCAAGCTCAATATTATTATAATCAACAAGTAACGACTCATTTGATGAACATGTAAAATACAGAGTGTCCCTTTTAAAACTGCATTTTATATTTTTAAAATTTAATATCTCTTAAAATTAAGCCAATACCGGGCGTAGCGTAAGGCACCAAACAAGATAAAATCAGAATTTTAAGAGTTTAAAAATAAAGGAAATTTCAAATATTAAAAACCATTTCGCCAAAAAGATTTATTATTATTTGAAGTGAAGTTAGTTTAGAGTAAACTTTTGGTTCTATCTAAAACACTCACCACTAAATATTTAGAGGCATTATCTTACATACACTGTGTAAAATTTGTTGAAGACCTCTTAATTACGCTTCTCGCCTATAAAACTCATTGCTAGTGCAAAACACTTGCGATAACGGTAACTTAATTGTTATTGGAAATATTGGTACTTAAATTTTTGTAAACCCGAGTATTTCACTGGAAATGACATAAATTTGAAAAGAGTCAAAGTTCTTGGGGGGGGGGGGGCTAAAGAATCTATTGAAATTTATAGACACCGTTATAACTTCAATAGAATTAGGGACTACATATAACAGTGCTAACCGTTCATTATACGCAGTCATATTTCGGTGAGCACAATTTAGGCGTAGTTGTGGGAGTGTGGGATTAAATCTCTCTGAGCTTATTCAAAATTGCGATTTCTTGGAGTAAAGACTCCTGTTGCAATTGAAGGTGAAATGTCGAAAATTCCATTTTGACACTGTCTAATCTCAGCAAACGTTCCTGAAACCTGATACTCTCTTATAAAAACGTCTTAGTTTTTATTTAAATTATGTTTAATGGAATTTGTATATTATCCAATTTAGCAAAGGGATGTGACAATTACAGCATGCAGAATATGAGAACCAACATGAGATGTTATGTTCAGGGGAGAATGTTTTATTTCTGTGTTGTTTTGTCGACAAGTAGTTTTCTATACGTATATTTTTTAAAGATTTTTGTCCCAAGGAGGTCTTTGTTGACTGATATTTTAATCTGATTAAAAAAAAACTCCAGTACTTATCGAGTGACAATATATTAAAACGTGATGTTGGTTTAATAAATACGTCACCTATGTGTATGATACTCGATGATGCTTAGGGTGTAATAGTTGACAAAACTTAATATTTTATTCATGTTTAAAATCGTAGCGAGCCGAATTATTGCTACGCCCCGTATGATGCCGCATGGCCTATTTTTTTGGGCTTAATACTTTAAGAGCAAGATCATTTTACTGCAAAAAATAATTTAAAATCCTAGATACAACAACGAGCTTTTTAAAAAATTGACATAACAATAATTGATGTAATTATTTTATCTAGTTTTATCTATTTCAATTTTTGCATATAGAATCCAAGAAATCGATCAGATTACCTGTTGCGAAAGCTTTTATAAATACCCCAAAATTACGCCGATATTTCCTCAATACGTGAAAAATTACTATACAAATTATTGTAGCTTTACAATGGCAAAAGTTATCTGTAAAAAGTTTTTCCAACGCCATTTTTGAGACATGCGTTAAGGTGTAGTAGCTCTTTTTCCCAATTAATAATGTCTATTTTCTATATATCAACAACAAGTATTTTATTATTTGCAATGGAGCACTAAAGATATTTGAAGTCTAACAAGAAAATTAAAAAATACCCAAGGGATTAATAAAACTCTTGATTTCTACTATATTTCTAGAAATGCTTGGTAATACAATACTGAATCACACAGTTGTATAGGGTGATCCAGAAAACTCTTTAAATAGAAATATCTCGGATATTTAAAAAAAAACATGTTTCGAAAAAATTTGATTTGATTTGCTTTTTCGTATTCTTATATTATATATACAGGGTCTTTTAAAAAAGCAAGACAATTAAATATAATATACCACATTGCTTAATATTTTTGAATTTTATATTAAATTCTGCACTTTTTTGCACAGAATGTAATACAATATATCAAAAATTAACGGTTTTCGAAATATGGAATGTTTAAGAATTACAAAATACTACGATTTTGCGGATATAATTGATTACGTATTTAGATATCTGCTGCTATCTGGAGATAAAAGTTTATTTTTCGAATGTCATGACATTCATGTTTGAAGTCTGAATTACTGCTTAACTCATTGTTATAATACCTAAAAAATGAACTTTTCGATTGCTGAAAGATTCAAAATGGGCAAGCTTTATTTCAAGAATAATAGTAACGCTATAAGGCCATGAGAACAGTATAGGGAAAAAGCTTAGGATGATCAGTGAATAATATCTGTACCAACTATAACTCATACAAAGAAGTTATTTCAAGAAACAACATCTCTAAAAAATAAGAATAGATCGAAATGAAGAAAGAGATCTTAATATATTACTTTACTTGCAAGAAAATCTATCAGATACTGTGTCAGAGGTAGAAGGTATGGACGATGAAACTAGAGAATTAGTTATGAAGCAGTTCAGAGAACTTTAAAGAAAAACGGATACCCCCATTTTAAAAGTAGGCCAGTTCAACAATTAATGACGAAGAGGGAGACATGAGTTTGTTCAAATTATAAGAACAATTCTTAATCAAGGTCTAGATTATATACTATATATATAGTAAAATATAACGGGTCGATGAGGCGATATTTATCACCATACTTGTAATGGGAAAAACTGCCATATTTGGTCCGATGAAAATCCCCAAGCTGTCGAGCCAATTTCTTTTCAAGGATGATCCTCAATACAAATTTAGTGCGGCATTTAGGTTCGGTTTTTATCCGTGGCAACTTAAATGACTTAAGATATCTGGAACTTTTAGAAAACCAAATTGAGCAGTTTATCGATGAACTACCACTACAAACTCGACAAAATATAATTTGGAACAAGATGGGGCAACACCCCATAATATTGTGACAATAAGAGCCTTTCTTTAAAATAATTATCAACTGTGGATGGTGAGAGATGGAACAACCAGCCGACCTGCGAACAACCGAGATTTAACGCCCATGGATACCTTCCTTTGAAGCTATTTGAAGGTACAGTTTATAGAGAAAGACATAATAATATTGAAGATTTCAGAAAAAAAGTTTGAAGAAATAAGAAATGTAAACGAAAATAAGTACGAAGGAATTATAAATGCACTGGAACGACAAAAAATAATTATATAAGTATTTTATTTAGGCTAGAATTTATAGGTACTATTTATTTTCTTGTTTATGGTTAATTATAAGTTTGAATTAGTAACATGTTATTTCCAAATTTAGTAAAAAGAATTTAAAAATATTTAAAATATTTTATTTATTTATTATAATTTTTTAAATATTTTGTAGTATATTAGCACAAAACAAAAATAAGTCAATCAGTAACTCATACTTCAAATATCAATGTCATGATATTCGAAAAATCGCAGTATTTCGTAATTCTAAAACTTTCCATATTTCGAAAACCGTTAATTATTGCTACGTGGTATATTATAAAAAAATATGCAGAATTTAATGGAAAATTTCTTACTAATTTTAAAAATAACCGAGATATTTCCTTTTAAAGAGTTATATAGATCACCTTGTATATAGGACACAAAACCTGATAAATGAACAGTGATTATGTGCGATTTTGTTGGTAAGGGGCGAAGTAAATAAAAGTAAGTATATTATTAGAAGTAGGAAAGCGACAACACTGATATTTTATTGTGAATTTTACTATCTGTTCTATATTGACTCTTATTACTAGCAAGTAATGTTGATCAGCACTGCAACCTGCATCTCATAACATCTATCAAATGTTTCTAACATTTTACATTTTTAAATGTAAAATTGCTAGCTATAGGGAAAAATATATAAAATTTTTTATTTAGTCAAAAAACATAAGGTTAGAAGAGACGCATGCCAAAGAACATACGCCACAAACAAATTAATTTGCATAAGGAGTTAATATTGCTGTTTCTGATGTCCACAATCTCCAAGCCTTAGAAACTAAATGTCTAACCATTGCGCTCCTCTAAAATATACTTGTCAACGACAATTTGATTTTTCCTGACATCAAAAAAAAATCTAAGAAAACACCTTGAATTTCGACGTTTTAATTATGGCATCTTAATAAAAGAGTTTTTGTTGAGCCAATACATTTTAATAATACAAAATTCCGTAATATATTATCAAATAACGGGGATTTTTTAAAGATTACAAATTGAGTACCCCAAACTTAGGTTTAGGTTACATGCCTTAGTCCGATACTGATTATTTGTATTTAAAATTTGTTTATTCGTTATTTGAAATAAGCCCTATTGTTCTGTCATATAGGATTTGTCTAAAACTCGAAACTGGACCTGGACTTGAGTCTAGGTCGCATGACTTAATCCGCCCCTTATTATATGTATTTAGAATGTATTTTTTTATCAACATTATGTTAGGTAAGCCAAACAAATATTTGAAATAAACTGTAAGGTTTTGTCACACATTATAATATTTCACGTGAAGGTGTAAAGCGATATTTGTTATTGTAATTTTATTAAATTACTTTCCTACCTAAACTGCTTATTGCCTAAGACCTATTGAAAATTTTTTTTCGTCATTTATAAATAGACGAGTTTAAAAAGGTGGTTTTACTGCAAAAAGAATTTTAAAAATCCTAGATAAAAGCCGAACTTTTTAAAAAAGCGACATAATATAGTAATAATTATTTTATCAAATATTAACTATATCGGTTTTTACATCTACAGCATCCAAGAACGTGATCATATTACTTATATCGAAAGCTTATATAAAAACCTTGAATTACGACAACTACACTAAGGGTATGAAATGCCTTATAATTTTTGAGATCGGATAGATGGGGATGCTATCGTGGAATATGAAAATAATCTCAAACTCCGTGTGACAAAAAAGGTCTTTCAGTGAAATTTTCTAAACCTACTAAAGAATTATTTTTGGAGCAGATCTCAGTATAGTGGAGAATATATTGATTCGCATTCTCATTTGGCAATTGGCATACGAAGTTTTATTAAGAACAAATCTTTATGCTATGATCTATCAATTATTTAATCCGTGTGTAATGGACTTTGCATGTTTCTAATGTTCTTCAGGTAGCCACATAACTAAAGGTCTATTTACACATATTAATAACGTATCAGTACCAGTGAAAAATAATATCGGTGCCCAAAATTTAAATAAAGACGTTTGCGCAGTGAATTTCTCTCAAGTGTTTCTTCATAGGCATAACTAATATATCTGGATATCACTAAAAATGCACTGTTTCTGCACATACACGTCGCTGATGTGTGTAAATAGACCTTAAATTAGTAGTGGAGTATTTAACTTTTAATTTTCATTCAACTATTAATTAAAGAGTTTGTCTAAAATATCTATTAAATTTAGATTAGAATTAGAACCATAGCTGTAACTTTTGGTTCTTTCTTATGACATCACTAGGTTGACGCCTCCTTTTGTAATTTTTAGATATTGACCCTACACAAATAGCAAAAGTCGTGCTCCATATGACTGCACAGTCATTTCTAATGTTTAAATGTTGACTAAACCTTCATAACGCGCACTCTGATACACCCAGATATCGATTTTAAGGTTAAATCTGCACAAATGACAAAATTCACCTAGCCTTTTAAATGTTTAATTATTGCTTTGCTGCCATTTTGAAAACATAAATGTTGCGTTCCACTCATAATTACCCCCAGATGCAGATTTTCAATCGATTTGGGCAATGCTCTGATACGCATTTCAAATTTCCAAGTTGATCGATTAATTGGCACTGAATAAAAATCGACTAAAATATTTAAATCAGCACAGAAACAAGCAAACAGACACACAGAGAATAAAAGTGATGAAAGCGAGGTAAAAATGGATAAAAACATACACTCGGCTGAGATGGAGAATGTTATTGTTAGGGCAGATTTTGTACATTAAATTTAATTCCAAAATGACGTGGACATAATTAATTAATCAAGAATATTAAAGCACCTCTCTGGACTTTAAACTATAAGCCGTGAAGTACGTGCTGTGACTATAAAAAAACAAGGAAAAACATATTTTTAAGCTAAAACCTATATTGTGTAGACGTTGTATGAAGAAATTAAAATTATAGCATCGCCATTGTGTCAAGAATAGGCAATATATTAAATACATTTTAAGACGTCCCAAAATTTTATGTTCGCTAAATTTTCTCAAAGTTTAAGAACGTATCGACATTTTACACTATAAGGCAATACAAAGTTGTGTGTTACTACTTTTTTTAATGCATTAAATACATTTAGAAATAAAATCCCACTGGCTTCCAGCTCCAGCATACCAAGTAGATATGTAGCTTCTTAGATTTGGCAATGAGCCATCAAGAGAAACAATACGATTTATGTATGGCACTTTGTACAGACGGTCTAAAATAAGATGCTGGAACCCCTTCTCTGGGAAGCATAAAAGATGAAACAAAAAATTAAAAGCAAATATTTTCTGTTTCTTTTGAAGTTTTAATTTATTTTGTTTTTATTTATACACAGTGTGGAATTTTTTTCTGAGCTAATATAATATTTTTTAATTTAAATAATCATCCTATACTTTATTACCGCTTATGATAATAAAAGTTTTGTTACTATTCCATTGAGAAAGGTTGAAATTCGGCCGAAACGTCTGGAAATATAATTTGTAACAGAATTTTTATAGAAATGAAATACTTTTCAATACCTTGTACCATTATATATATATATATATATATATATATATATATATATATATATATATATATAAATATATATAATAGAGTCTCTATTCGGACGCTAGAAAGAAAGCTTCGAAATTGCCAATTGTGTTTTTGGCGAAACGTCAGCAAAACTGTTATTTTCAGAACGACAGTAGTGAACGGATGTACACCCGGAATGAAAACACATTGTTTTTTCCATCCGTGAAGGAGTAAAAATATATATATATATATATATATATATATATATATATATATATATATATATATATATATATAAGAGGGGTCAACCGCGGTGGCATTGTGGTGTACAAATCCTTGGCATTACTGGCACTACTCCTATATACTTGTGTGTATTCATGGAATTAGTAATGGCATTAGGATGGCATTGGTTGGCATTGATCCCCTTTTTTATGTGTATTGCATGGCATTAGTATGAGATTAGTATGGCATTAGTATGGTATTAGTATGGCATTAGTATGGCATTAGTGTGGCATTAGTATGGCACTAGTTGGCAATCTACACAAAATATTTCCATTATCCATAGTGTATTTGTTTTGTCGAGTATCACCTTACCTTCTTGTATCTAATTATTTTGAATATTCGTTATAGTATAAATCGCAATACAAATCTAAGTGGAACTCTCTGAGTACTGTAAAGATAGACTACATGTTTCTGGAAATTTGCTGTGGAAATTGGCTAGGAGTAGGAGAGAACATCAAATCATTTATTAAAAACCAATCCAAATTTGCAATTGCTAATATCGTTTTCTTAGCCCCACGCTCGGCCCCACGTCTAGAATTAAAAACTCTTTAATAACACAATGCCATGCCGCTGCACGTAATAGTGACAACGTCGCTTTCTTGTTCGCTAATTCCTGTGAGTCCCAGCGCGGATTTTGTTTACGCTAAGTACTTATTGACGTTTATCTGTGAATAACGTGACAAAAAATTATTCAAAGTTGAGTCGAGAAAAGGTAAGTGTGTTTGTAATGATAATAAGCCTAGTTTCCCTGGATGAATAGTACAATAAAATTTCAATTTCGAATTCAGAAATTGAGGTTATGTATTGTTTCCTAAAAATAATTCAATGGCCGATCGGCTGTATTTTCAACAACGTTGCCGGCTTGTTTTATTTTTACGAAATGAAATGCAATATAATATTCAGGTTACTGACAAATATTATTTTAGTACGTGACAATAACTGAACATAATTAAATGAAGTTTTGGCAAGAATATCAGATATGAAAGACCTTGCCGAAGACAACCCACAGGTATGTACATTCAACCAAATATAGCGATTATTAAATTGGAGTATCAGATGAAGAATGAGTTTAGTCAGACATTAGTTCCTCATTAATTTATGGAATAGGAATGAATTTGACGACAGATGTTTATCCGTACTTTTTAGATAAATTAAAACTGAATAGTCATGTCACATAATATTCGTGGTCGACCCTTGATGTTTAACTTATATAAAAACATCACCTCTGCTCATTTGAAAGGCGAAGCAATTATTATTTAACATATGACATTTTAAAAATGAACCTTACGTACGCGGATCTTGGTACCATACAGTGAAGTTTACACAAAACTGCTACAACAGAATTTACGGGTAGGGGGCACGGTAGGGTAAATTCGTTTCATGTGATTTGCTACGTCACGAAAATATTCAACGCTGTAAGCATTTCCTTTAATGCTCGTAGCTAGTTGCGCTTGGCTACCTGTCTAGCTACATCGGTTAGCATCTGGCCTTTTAGGCATTGGATCGTAAGGCTCGTGGGCTCAAATCTCGGAAAATCTATTTTTTGAATTGAAAACTTCTTTAGGCGCACCTGAGCATTTTATTTTATGGGGAGTAAATGAGATTCACGCGTCACGCTCGGTAAAAAGGGTAACGCTCGTTCGGTTAAAGTCGGCTCGAGTCGACTGGAAGCCGTAGTGTGTCTGTGTGTGTGTAATCCAAGGTTGTATACATTGTTTCTTAACGCTTGACTGTTACGTCATAATGAAGCCACCAGCAAATCCCGTAAGAATACGCTTGGTGTCATTATGACGTAACAGTCAATAGTTCTGAAACAATAAGTAAGTTGTAAGTGAAGATCGAGGTGAAGATGGACTAGCCTGCCGATGTCCGATTGAGCTGAAATTTTTGACACGAATTTAAGTTGGATGACAAAACGATAATTTGGAATAATGAATAATAATAATAAATGATAAAGGGCCGTATCGAGGAGGGTGGGGCCCAATATTACCTCTTCTATGTTCGATCGAGCTGAAATTTTGTACATGTATTTAGTTTGAATAATAATACAATATTATGGAATGATTAATTGATACAGGGATTACAGGGCCGTATTCAGGAGGGCAGGGCCTAAAATTAACTTTTCCATGTTCGATAGAGCTGAAATTTTCTACACTTAGGTTGGATAACAATACAATATTATAGAGTAACTGAACTGGTACAAGGTCGTATTTAGGAGGGCGGGGCTCAAACTTAACTTTTTCATCTTCGATTGAGCTGAAATTTTATACACGTATTAAGGTTGGATAACAATTCAATATTAGGGAATA
The DNA here is from genome assembly GCA_030620095.1 of Kuschelorhynchus macadamiae. NCBI lineage: Eukaryota > Metazoa > Arthropoda > Insecta > Coleoptera > Curculionidae > Kuschelorhynchus > Kuschelorhynchus macadamiae. The sequence goes on from JAUTXW010004079.1 coordinate 561,959, forward strand.
ATTGAACTGGTACAGGGTCGTATTCAGGAGGGCGGGTCCAAAACTTAACTTTTTCATGTTCGATTGAGCTGGAATTTTATACACGTATTAAGGTTCCTTGATGAAGTTTTCACTTCTGTCGGTCGTGTGGTCTTAAGCACACACTATAGTTTTTTTTTTTGTTGGAAAACTATTATTAAATTATTATTTTTGGAAATTCTATATTCGTAAGTCCCATAATAAAATTAGAAGTAGGGACGTTTTTGTTTGGTTGTGGAAGTTTCACTTCAATAGCGTGTTGTATCATAGCGCGTTCTTTTTAATAACGTCGAACTAATTCTTACCGAAAGTTGCAATAGATGAATAGTTTGATATGGTAGAGAACGACGAAGCAGTGATATCTCAGTTATGATATTTGTCACTTTGATGATTTCGCCTTTCAAATATTAATGAATACAGGAGATTAAAATAACAAAAGTTGTTAAAAATCCTGATAAGAAACTTATATATATTATTTTACATGTAATTACCCATTAGGGGTGGTTGTAAATGTATCTTTAAATAAATAAAGAAAGATTTTTTCTATTTCAGCCAATAGACCAAATCTCCAATTTTTGGTTAGAGGCTGAAGCTAAACTCAATATTCAAGTACCTGAGTGTGTCAAAAATATGCTAATTATCAATGGATATGAGAATGAAACTTTAATTGGCAAAATTGATGAGGTAGCAATCTCTGAAATGGAAAAATTTTACATATCTTATAGATATAGTAGACAAAACTGACTATAAAAAATATTATGGGATTTATTCAAATAAACCTGAAAAGTTTAAATTTGTTGTTGGCCATAAACAAATAGTCACTATTGTAGCTGAGTACTTTAGGAGAAAAGAAGAAAATGATGCAACTGATGTATCTGGAAATCCAAAGAAAGTTAACGAGCCTTCAAGAAAATCATTATCTTCATCAATTAAAAAGAATCAAAAAGAATACCTGAACCCACCCAATCAAATTTCTGAGATAAATTTTGTCGAGGAAAAAACAAAAATTATCGTCAGTATTAAAAAATGGGCAGAACCTAGGATTAACTTACAGACGTGGCCATGTTTTCAAAACGATTTTAATCTAATTAATGTAAACATTAATATTTTAAAACAATCTTGTGATGATACACTCTCATGTACTATTAAATGTTTTTGCGGTAGTACATATAGTTTAAGAAAATGGCAGCGGAAAGGCTTTGAGTCAACAAGATGGATATTGTCAAATTTCCAAACTCATTTACTGGAAAAGCATATTAAGGTGGATCAAATATCTAGTAGTTGCAATCCCGCCACTACAAAGACGACATCAAGGCCAATATTTTCTTATTTTGAAAGAATCCCCGCTCCAAATTCTGCCAACAAAATTAACATATTGCAAAATATTTCCGTACTACCTAGACTAAGACAAGAAGACACTGAAAACAACCCCCAAGCAAGCACATCCAAAGACGTTCGTGAGCGAGTTGAGGTCGACCAGCATATAAACAATCATGCAATTAATTCTACAGGATATGACAATGAACATTCAATTTTAGAAGAGACAAGATCTACACCGAAACCAGTAGCAGACAAAACAAAATGGAAAAGCCCAAAATATCAGAGATCAGAAAGGTCAAAACGTACCAGAGAAAACAGTTTAACAGCCAATCAAACAGTTCTTACAGAATATTATAACTTTATCAATGCCGTTTGTGAATCTATGTCGCCTGATCTAACAGATCAAATTTTAAGCAGTATTCCAGAAACTTTGCATTATACCGATGATACATTGAATATCTCAATGCAATCCAAAACACAGGTCTTATCCACCTTTTTACATAAATTAATAGTTAATGCACAAGCAAATTCAAAATACCTACAAAATAATAACACTTTTGATGAAGTGACCAAGAAACTATGTCTTTATATATTTTATACAGCTGGTAGGTTGGCATACGAGACATTACAAGCTAACCTAAGAAATAGTATGCCTTCAATATCCACACTAAATCGCTTTGTCGACCACAAACAAACACGTCTGGAGGAGGGCACATTTGATTTTGCAGGCTTAAACAACTTTCTTGAAAAAAATAAGATTCCGAAAGTTATTTGGATGTCTGAAGACGGAACAAGAGTGAGTGGGAGGATCGAATATGACTCAAATTCCAATAAAATCGTTGGTTTTGTATTACCTTTGAATAAAGGTTTGCCAGAGAAAAATACCTTTATAGCATCGTCATCAACTGCCATACAACAGTACTTCCAAACAGGTATCAAAGCCACGTACGCATATGTTTTTGTAGCACAGCCTTTGACCCAGGGATCACATTCATATTGCGTGGGTTTATTTGGGACCGATAACAGATTTACATATGAAGACGTTTTACGAAGATGGCAACGATTAAGAGAAGAAGCTAGCAAGTTTGGTATAAAAATATTAGGATTTTCATCTGATGGTGATACTCGGTTACTGAAGGCCATGAAAATTGAATCGGGTTTGGGTGGCGAAAGCTCTGTCCTCGGCTCTGTTTATAAATGGTACCATATGGATACAGATGCAACAAATATATGTTACTTCCAAGATTTCATACATATCGTGACAAAGATGAGAGTAAGATTTTTGAAAACAGATGTTAAATTGACTCTGGGAAAATTTGAAGCAACTCAGCAACACATTGTTAATATCATAAACACAATACCGAAAGATAAGCATCTCCTAACGGCATCAGACGTGAAAGCAGCGATAAAATTATTGATATTTTAAAAATAATGCCTGATACAGATGGGACTCGAATCTACTTAAAAATTATGAATTACATATTATCTGCATTTTTGGGAGACGAGAAAAAGGAGAATATTCCACTATGTGAAAGAATATATAGAATTTGGTACGCTGTTTTTTTATTAAGAGTGTGGAGATCATCAATTAAAAAAAGTAAGACTTTAACGTTGAAAGACAACTTTACTTCGGCCAACTGTAATAACTGCATCGAACTTAACGCCCATAGCATCATAAAGGTTGTTTTATTATTCAAACACAATAGCGTAGAGTGTGGTTTGAATAGTGACATGCTACATTTTGCTAATATGAGCAGTCAGCCATGCGAAAAGCTATTTCGAGCTGCAAGATCCATGACTTCTACATTTTCAACGATCATAAACTTGTATTAAGGATCTATTGTATAAAGTATCTCGAATTCATACGATAAATAATATCATTGGCGAAATGAAAAGCGATTTTGTGTTTCCACGAGAACTTAAAAAACGAAGAGATCATGAGAACAGTATCAGTCAAGAGGAGATAGTGTGTGTAGACGTAGAAGCTGTTATAGAAAGAGCATTGGAAGATGCCAAAAATGATGCAACTTCACTCGGCTTCCATCCAGAAGAAGAAAAGTTTTTAAAAGTAGATCTTGAGCGAGTATATTATGAATGCGATACTATGGAGGATAATATGGAAAGCGAGATGGAAAGTGACATCGATGATTTCACAAATCATACAGAATCTAAAAATCTAAACAAGAAAGAAAACGACGACAGTATTAATCTAGATATGAATCAAACTACAAATAGATGTTCATTAGATTTGAAAGATTATTCGAACGAAGTTAACAACGTTAAAGAGGAGGATACGTACCTGGAAATTCCATTAAAAGATAAGACAGCAGTGATAAAAAAGTCAACATATTGCTGGTTGCTAAGCGACGCAAACGGGCGCTTATGTAACGACCGACTAAGTCGTTTTATAGTCAATAAGAGTGGTAAGCCTACTCTAAAAAGAAAGCTGAAAACCGAAACACTATATTCGAAGAAAACTTTTAAATTAAAAAAACAAACGCGACTATGAACAGGAAATATCAAGTAATCAGAGTAATGTGATTTTGAGTGATCCCCGAAGCGATACAGATGTAGATGAAGATGGAAATATTGATGAAAGTTGTATAACGGACAATGAACCAAATTCAGAGACTGAAGATCTAACAATTAGTGACATTGGCCCAGATAACTACTATACAGTTGCCTACGATAAGCAGTGGTTTCTTGGGAGAGTTATGGACATTTTAGAGGGTGATAAATTCAAAGTAAAATTTTTGAAACTAAGCGGAGATCAGTTTGTTTGGCCTAAAAGGGATGATATTGATACGGTAGAAAAAATTTATTTTTTCTACGGTCCAATGGAACTGCCGGGCAATGCACCATTCACTTTAAAAAGACTTGATGTTGTGAATATAAAAAGATTATTTAAGAAAATGCTATGATTTTCCATTCAAATAAGGGGTACGGTTAAATATGTACAAGGATTTTTGGATATTTATGCACCCCCCTATCAACTTTTACATTTGTACAAATACAAAATAAAATTAAATACATTCATTAAAATTTGGCAATTTTTTTTCGATGTAGTTCGTAGATGTACAGGGTGATCTGTTATTTTGGAATCAACTCCAAGTTTGTTTTTTCAAATGTAACACCCTGAATAAAACATTTTTCAAATGCCGATTGCAATGGAATAACATTAATTTGCAATGACGCTTGACGCTATCAAAGTCAATATTCAATTTATCGTATTTAAAAAAATACAAATGAATTGAATACTCTCTATATGTCCATCTCTTTTAGCGTCTTTTAGTCATAAAATCATAGTTCAAGTCATTTGTATTCTTCAAAAACTACTGAAGCAAACAGGAACAAATCTTATATCGTTGGAATCGGGGTGAGAAAGATAATTAATTCTTGCCGACAATATACAGGGTGTTTCATTTGAGAAAAAAAAGTTAATGTTAATTCCAGAAAATGAAGCACCCTGTATATTTACAAAGTATTACCAAAACCCCTGTAGTTAGAAAATTAGTTGCTTAGTGTTGACTTCAGCGGTTTTTTTTTTGCTAGGGCAATCAAGGCTATGTTTAACTTTGTTTTGAATCCATAACCACTATATACCTACTCGTCCTAACAACCAATAAAAACGCCGAAAATAACTGTTTATTCCTCGTTTTCATGTATTGTCGAAAATATGCACTTGTTCAGAAAACAAAGTGCATTTTATTAATAAGTAATACCCAAAATGTAAAAATTTGCCAAAATGCTGTGCATCAAAATATTCTCATACAAGATCATTGGCAAAACAAATAAAAATTATGGTTAATAAACCAATATAATAATATGTAGACTACTGCATTTCAAGGGATAATGTAACATTTTTATATTCCTCTTAAAGAAACTTTACTGTCAATATAAGTATAGCTATCTAATTTAAGCTGTATAGTATGTTGTTGATAGTTTGAATATATTCCTTCTTCCTAAATAATATATTATGAAGAAGTCAGTGTAATAATGGTTCATTAATATTTGTAGACCATTATAGCTATAAGAAATTAGTTGGCAATGGTTAACCTTAGGTGGCACTACTACAGATATTAGTGGCATTAGTTGGCATTACTGGCACTACTATAAGAATTAGTGGCATTACAATATACAAATTAGTGGCATTAATTGGAAATTTAGTGGCAATATTTGGCAATAGTTGGCATTGGTTGGCACTAGTCCGCATAATTTGGCAATACTATGGCAATAAATTGGTATTACTATGAAAAATAGATGGCATTAGTTGGCATTGGTGTACAAATTTTTGGCCGCGGTTGACCCCTCGTATATATATATATATATAAATATATATATATATATATATATATATATATATATATATATATATATATATATATATATATATATATATATATATATATATATATATATATATATATATATATATATATATATATATATATATATATATATATATATATATATATATATATATATATATATATATATATATATATATATATATATATATATATATATATATATATATATATATATATATATATATATATATATATATATATATATATATATATATATATATATATATATATATATATATATATATATATATATATATATATATATATATATATATATATATATATATATATATATATATATATATATATATATATATATATATATATGTATATATATATATATATATATATATATATATATATATATATATATATATATATACAGTGTGTCTTAAGTTCTCTACATATGGGAAACTTTTTTATTAGTAATTTTACGGAAAAAAGTTACTCTTTATAAAAAGTTCTGCTTTCTGCCAAAATAATATTAAAATATTCAAACTTGCATTGCATATACAGGGTGGTCAAAAATTCCAAAAAATCGAAATTGACTCAAGAGAAAAGTACCTTTAATTTTTATTTTATAGCAAAATGTAATACAAAATCTTACTTAGAATAAAAAAACATATCTAGCACTAGATTCGTTGCTTCCTATCTGAAATCACTTCTTAAGGAATGTAAAACTATGGCTTCTTACTGACAAGTCCAGTTTCTTACTTTTGTTCCTACCTACATCCCAGCAAAATTTCCTTATTATCGATTGTTGATAATGGCATTTTCACTGCTGTTGTCAACCACAATATTGTATTACTTTATTGAAACATCAGTTTGAATATTATAGTAAAAAGAAATGCCGCTGAAATTAAGCAAAGAAGATAAAATTGAAATAATTTTAATTTTCGGAGAAAATAAAACATTTCGAGAAGCTGCAGACATTTTTAACAACAGACACCCCGATGAAATTATACATTTCACAACAGTGGGGAATATTCTAACTAAATTCAAGATTTTTGGAAATGTAGAAAATAACTTTAACAAGAAACGGAGGTCAAGGGTTGCGAATGACGAAACTACAAATCAAGTAATGCTCTCTGTGATAGAAGACCCTAAAAAGTCCCTACGCAAAAGGTCAGCAACATTGCCAAATAACGTAGATAAAGATACCGTTTCAAAAATATTGAAAGAAAACAGTTTTCGACCTTACAAACCAAAATTTATACAAACCTTGAGACCAGGAGACTCTGAGCGACGCACGGTTCGAGTTTTGCTGTCTGATACAAGGGGAGCTAAAGATGATCCTTTTATGGGAAGACGCATTATTTTTACCGATGAAGCAATGTTTACTTCCAATGGGACTGTAAATTCGCAAAACTGTCATTGGTGGAGTGACGTTAATCCTAATTTTGTTATACAAACTCGTGATCAGTATTCATTCAAAACAAATGTGTGGTGCGGAATTTATCGAGATAGAGTAATTGGACCAGTTTTTTTTCGACATAATTTAAATAGTCAACGCTATTTGGATTTTCTAAATACCTACTTGTACGATTTTTGTCATGAACTACCCATAAGTGAGAGGTTCCAAATATGGTACCAGCAGGATGGCGCACCATGCCACGGAGCAAGGGATGTAAGACAATACTTAAATTTTATCTTTAATGGACGAGTAATCGACAGGTATTCTGATATTTTCTGACCAGCTAGATCTCCGGACTTGAACACTCTTGATTATTTCTTTTGGGGCTACTTAAAAGAGAAAGTGTATCTAAAGAGGCCATTTCAGAACGTTGATCATTTGGAGAGGGTAATTAGGGAAGAGATAGGGGAAATTCGGATATGTTGACCCCCCCGATTTGATGGACCCCTATAAAAATAACTAATTTGCAGATCTGGCAACATTGATTTGCATAGTATTTCTGCTGCTGCATGGCTGTCTGGCCTTCTTATCAAAATATTTTGTGATTTCAATTGTTATTTACGAAAATAATTACCATTTGCCATTTTGCTGAGTTGTGAATATTCAAAGACGGTAAGTTATATTGTTTATATTTCTTGAAGCTAATTTATTTTAATTATTTTAATGCGGTTTCTGTATAGTCATAAACATAACCTATAAACGCACAGCAAAAGCGCGGTGCCAAGTCTTGTAGTTAAGAGTGGTTCGAATATTTTCAACATTATGTACTATTTGGGTTTGTTGGTCCCTAGGGGGTCATCATGCCTGCACCAAGTAAGCCCTCATTCGTACTAAATAAAGTATTTTGTTTTCAAACAGAATGATGCCTGGTACCAACCAAGAGCGCCAAATGTGGTCAGAGGACAATATGCAAGAGGCCATTGACGCAATTAAGTCCAAATCTATGGGATACAAGCTTGCAGCGAAAACTTACAGTGTGCCTAGAAGTACCCTTAAAAGACGAGTGTTAGAGAAAAATAAAATATCCAAAGGCAATCGAAAAGGTTTTTTTAGGGGGCCATCAGTCAGTTTTTTCTGAAGAAGTGGAACTGAGCCTCGTCAGTCATTTATTGGAAATGTCCGATCGACTTTTTGGTCTAACCTCATCTGACATAAGACGATTAGCTTTCCAACTGGCTGAGTCTTTAAAATTAAAGCACACATTTAGCAGAAAAAATAAGATGGCAGGTTGGCAGTGGTTAAAGGATTTTTTGAAAAGACATCCGCAACTCAGTTTAAGAACACCAGAGGCAACATCCATTGCACGTGCCTCAGCTTTCAACAAAGTTCAGATCGAGAAATATTTTAATACCTTGTCAGCTCTTATACAGAGATTCCAGTTTCCTCCGGAGTCTATCTATAATATGGACGAGTCTGGTTTCACAACAGTACAATCTAGAACTGAACGTATTGTTGCTACAAAAGGGCGGAAGCAGGTCGGGGTTGCCACAAGTGCTGAGAAAGGTCAAAGGTTTACAGCGGTATGTGCAATGAATGCTGTTGGAAATTACATTCCTCCGGCTATGATTTTCCCGAGAAAATATATGAAGCAAGAGCTAATAGACAAAGCTCCATTGGGTACAGTGGGATATGCTCAAGAAAATGGGTGGATGACTACGGAAATATTTTTAAAGTGGCTGTCTCATTTTAAGGTACATTCTAAGCCTTCAGAAAACAACAAAGTTTTGCTGTTATTGGATGGCCACTGCAGTCACAAAAATATTGAAGTGCTCGAATATGCTAAGAAAAATCATATCTTACTTTTCTGCTTCCCACCTCACTGTACCCATCGAGTTCAGCCCCTAGATGTGAGTTTTTTCGGTCCGCTAACGACGTATTATAACCAGACAATAAGAACATGGATGTTTCAAAATGAAAAGCGCGTGGTTAGCCACTTCCAAGTAGGAGAAATATTTAGCCAAGCCTATGCCAAAGCCGCAACAGTTGGAAATGCAACAAGTGGGTTCAGAAAAACCGGCATCTATCCGTTGGATCCCCATGTTTTCCCAGAATGGATGTTCACACCATCCAAAACTACTGATATAACCATAGGAACATCAGATAGTGACGATCCGACCAAACACAATCAGCCCTCTCCAGAAACGAGCACTGTTAAAGAAAATGGAGCAGAACAAGCGTCTACTTCTACGGCTGATCTATCGAACCCAAAATCCGATTTGACGAAATTGATACAAGAGCTATCACCTATTCCTATGGTTACTAACCAGCAAAAAAGAAAAAGGATAAACAAGTCGACTCATGGAGCTATTAATACAACACCCAATCTAGAAGAAGCAAGAGAAATCCATAGACAGAAGAGAGAGGTTGAGGAAAGAAAAGCCGCAAAAAAAGCAAAAAGAAATCTAGCAATAGATGAGATGGAAAATGCGGATCCATTTTCACAAAACAATGACAGCGACGATAGCGACGCAGCATGCATCTACTGCAATGGGCTCTATTCTGAGTCGCGAAAAACTGATTTTTGGATAAGGTGTCAAAGTTGTAAATCATGAGCACATACAGAGTGCGCCGACGTAAACAGGAAGGTTAAAACCTATATATGTGATTTATGCAAACCATGAAAGTTTTCATTTTTTTTTCAAAAAGGCTTAAGGTTAAGTTATTTTTATACAGTTTCGTTACAGTTTCGTTGTTTAAATATATTTATTAGCATTGTTTTAGTTTGTATTATAGAAAAATATGTTCTTAAAAGTGATTTTTCACAGAAACAGGGAAAAATGTTCCTCATAGCATAGAAAAATATTGGTAAGTTTCATATCAGATGTGTTTTTTAGTTCATATGTGACAAATAAAGATTTTTTTCTTGTTTTTTACTGTGAATTTATTTAAAAAAACAGTTAAAGGATGTGCAAAATGTAGTGGGCCAACAAAACTTCATACGGGGACCAACATATGCCTACATGCAGATATGATGGTCCCTTTGCCTCTTTTTTTCTGATGACAGCTATTTTCCAGAACCGACTTTGATATTACCAAATACTTTTGGTAGTATAAAGAATAGGTGTATACAAAACTAACTAAGGATTTTAGATAAAAGGGTTTTCGAATTATATGGCGATTACGAAAAGGGGGCCATCATATCCGAATTTCCCCTACAGGCCATAACGCCTGCCATGATTAGAAACGTTTTAAGAGAATTTTCTGTAAGAACGGTTACCTGTATGGAAAGAGATGGTGGATATGTTGAGGCAAATGTGGAGTGACGGAACAGTTAGTTTTTATTGTTAATTAAGTTATTTACATGTAATGTTTATTAGAAATAACATTAGTGAAGTTATTTGCTACATTTCCAAAAGTCTTGAATTTAGTTAGAATATTCCCCACCGTTGTGAAATATATAATTTTATCGGGGTGTCTGTTGTTAAAAATGTCTGCAGCTTCTCGAAATGTTTTATAATTTTCTCCGACAATCTTCTTTGCTTAATTTCAGCGTTATTTCTTTTTACTATAATATTAAACTGATATTTCAATAAAGTAATACAATATTGTGGTTAACAATGGCAGTAACAATGCCATTATCAACAATCGATAAATAAGGAAATTTTGCTGGTATGTAGGTAGAAACAAAAGTAAGAAACTGGACTTGCCAGTAAGAAGCCAAAGTTTTACATTCCTTAAGAAGTGATTTCAGATAGGAAGCAACGAATCTAGTGCTAGATATGTTTTTTTATTCTAAGTAAGATTTTGTATTACATTTTGCTATAAAATAAAAATTAAAGGTACTTTTCTCTTGAGTCAATTTCGATTTTTCGGTATTTTTGACCACCCTGTACATGCAATCTCAAGTTTGAATATTTTAATATTATTTTGGCAGAAAGCAGAACTTTTTATAAAGAGTAATTTTTTTCCGTAAAACTACTAATAAAAAAGTTTCGCGTATGTAGAGAACTTAAGTAGACACACTGTATATATATATATATATATATATATATATATATATATATATATATATATATATATATATATATATATATATATATATATATATATATATATATATATATATATATATATATATATATATATATATATATATATATATATATATATATATATATATATATATATATATATATATATATATATATATATATATTATTTTCTTTTTCTTAAACCTTAAATATTATAACGAAACGTCGGAAAGTCATTCTATTTTGACACTTAGAAATATACTTTACCTAAGGGTGAAAAAGTTACTCCTTGTAAGCGCTTAAAAAGGAGGTCTAGTGGGCATGTATCTGAAGTTCATTAGACATATTAAACATAAAACTTGGGCGTCATTTGGCTGTGACTTACGTTCTTTGAACGTGCATATGAAGTTTAAAGGCGTCTGATTTGAGTTTATGTTTACAAATAAACGGACTGAATACTGAACAAATATTATAATGTATAAAAATTGGTGACACGACTGAGATCTACCTACTAAGAGGTTTAAATTTCACTGAAAGGCTGTTTTATCACACGGAGTTTGAGAAGCTCTTCATATTCCACTATTAGCATTTCCAGTCTATCCAATCTCAAACATTATAAGGCATTTCATACTTAGTGCCAATATTATTACTAAATAATGGCAAGATTTTTTTTTAAAGGATCATTCTTTAAGATTTATATACTGTAATTTATTACTACAGCACAATATAGAGATGAATAGAAGATACTTATATTAGTTTTTAGGTACATAATTTGTAATTTTTAATATACATTAACTAACTTATCTGAATAAAAAAAATAAAACATATATGGTAATAAATAATAAATCATTTGTTATTAAGAAAAAATATGGCCGTTACCATCATTTATAAAACTAAGATTATTTTAAGTTCCGATAAAACCTGATACATATCTTTCCTATCAAAATAAAATAACTAACATTATACTGATCTTTCTGACAAAGAGAATGCAGTTTTTTAAATATAAGGTCTGTGGTCTGGTAAGTTCTAAAACACCTACTAACTATTGTTAGATGGCAGCTACAATTATATTATTTTAAAATAATTTGAATCAATTTACAGAATTGTTACAGAGTGTTTAATTTTTTGATGAGATCTGTTTTATGTTCTAGACTGCTAAATTCTAGATAACCTACAAAATAGCATATTGTAGAATATCAAAACAATTATACAATTTTATAATAATTGGTGAGAGACAAAAAATCGCTACACCTCTCAAACATAACTTGATTAATGCCGATAATTTTCAGTCATAAATAGTTAATAAAAACATTACAGTTACAAAACTTCAAATATTTTTTTTTATTCAATTCCGGGATAGGTTCACACAACCTATTTACGCAAGGTATTTTCACATATCCGTTAGTTCAATGGTTTTTTAGATGTTCATGTTTTAAAGAGTGGTTAATATCTTGAAATATCTAAAGTTTTATGATAATCTATGTTCGGATATGTGATGAAAGTATTGTATTAGTAAGTTTACTACAACCGGTGTATGATGGTGAAAGTACCCGCTTATACAACGCTACAACACGTGTTCATACGATCACGAACCTTAGTCTGGCAAGCCAAGAACATATGAAGCACAGTTAAGTATGTTGACAGATTTAGGTATAGGTTAGGTTAGTTCTATTTGGCCCTTAGTAGTGCCAACCACATTGGAATAGAAAAAATATTATTACATAAATGTAGTAATAAAATGATGTTTTTTAAAAATATTATTTATTATGTATTACAGATTGTTTTCAAGATGCTTCCGGAAGGTGAGACTATAATAATTTAGTAAAATAATGGTAGTTTTATTATGTGACAATAAAAATTTAACAAAAATTATATATCAAAATTTTGTTAATTAAATTTTTCGCATTTTAGCAAGCAGTCATGAATAATCAGTGAAAACATAACAGGGTTCCGCAAACTTGATGGCACCTTGGCTGTAAGTAGAAAACTTCAGATACGATTTTTTTAAAATTCGGGTATAGGTTCAAAAAAACTATTTACGCAAATTATTTTGACATATCTGTAAAGTTCAAGTTTTCGTCTTTTAGCCATAAGTCTGGAGTTTTTTTATTGTTTTGTTTTTACGTAGACCCTTAATCATTGAGTTTAAATTTGACATGTACTTAGTTTACATAAAGTTTTGCTATAAAATTTCACTGCTTTAATTGTAACTTACTTATTTTTGTTACGTTGTTTGGGCAGATTTTATAAGAGGAAGTCACTTTCAAAGCAACAAAAAACAATTCATATTAACTGATCATTAAAACCGATATAAAGCAATTTAAAATCGAAAACTTATTTTTTGTGAAAAAAATAAAATATTATTTCCTAAAAGTGATAAATGGATCACAAGGATTTTTTCTGACATATTCTTACACTTATTTAATAATGTTGTAAAATCATAAAAACAAAAAATTATATTATCTTTTGTTTTTATTTTCGCCATTTGTTAAACTGTTGTTGGCAAATCGATCTCAGTCCACAAAGAAAAGCTTTAAATCTATGTTATAAAAATAAACAATGACCAAGTCAAAAAGTTAAATATCTTATCTTAAAGTTCGATTATTTGGTGCCATGCCATTGCGAAAAGCGTAACAACAAAAGACACAAACAGTTGAAATTAATATTTGGCCAAAAGCAACCTTTTACATCTCAAATAGATCGAAACAAGAGTAGTCATTTTCATAAACTAGTTATTCACATTATTGATTTTGATAAGCAGAAACCTGGACAAAATTGATTAGATGAAGACCAGAAAACCATTATAACCTTTCGGGGGGTAACTTTAAGTTCTTCTTTTTTAGAGATCTCAGAAGAAGACAGCTATTTGTATTTAGAAAACAACTCAGATGAAGAAGAAAAAGACTTGGTACATTTGGTAGTAAAAACTATGACATTTCCACTGTTGGATTATTTACCGCCTCTTATAATTCTACGAGTGCAAAGGTAATGTTTTTAGGTCAGCATCCGCTACAGCTGACTATAGGAGCTTAATAATTTAATACTAGCAAGGCCTATTTTAAATTTCGATTTAACAAAAATTACTCAATTTTAAATAAATAGGTATAGTTTAGATATTTTTATAGAATATTTTTGTCACGTATATTATATTATTTCTTTAACCCTTTCGCGTCGACTTTTTTTCTTTTTTTAAGTGGACTTTTTTTGGTGTTTTTTAGGCTCAAGGTATTATTACTATGGGACCTGAGTCGTTTTTTGAATTATAGAACTTTGTTTTTTTTAAATATTGCAATGGGACAAATATGTCCCACTAGAATATTTCAGTGGGACATATATATCCCACTGGATATATAAAGAACAAAAACATATTTTATTATAAATCAAAAATATTTATTAAGAAAATACATATTCTTTTATATAAATCATAATAAATTTTAGTAATGTAATTTGGAAACACAGTCCATGCATAATGCAACATTGCAGTAACTGCATACGATTTTTGTTCACTTTTTCTTTTTGTGGCAACTGTGATGAGATGCTCTCCAACGTTTTGTAAAGACATGGAACTTCCAGATGGTCTTCCATATAGACGGCATCGTTTTACACCGGCGTTTTTTCTTCCGCAACTAATGAGTTGTTCTGCTAGTGGCACGATAAAATGTGTAAGTGGAATTTTTTTGTGTTGTATTTCCTGATACAACACCCATGCATTTACCATACTTGTTAGTAATAACTTGTAAAAAACTTTTTCCACCACTTGCTTGACTTTCTATCTGTCATATAACCCGACTAACTGGTCCGCCAGATCAACGCCTCCCATATATTTATTGTAAAATTGGATTGCTTCTGGGCAAGGCACGTTCGTTTTAGAACCATCCTTATTTTTCCTCTCGATCTGACCAACTTCTGCTTTATGGCAATTGCTAAGTAA
Organism: Kuschelorhynchus macadamiae; assembly: GCA_030620095.1. Classification (NCBI taxonomy): domain Eukaryota; kingdom Metazoa; phylum Arthropoda; class Insecta; order Coleoptera; family Curculionidae; genus Kuschelorhynchus; species Kuschelorhynchus macadamiae. The sequence continues at coordinate 576,983 of JAUTXW010004079.1, forward strand.
AATGACGTCTTTTGTATCCTTCCATTTTACAGCAAGCAAACCAGTATTACTACTATACATTTCCATATCCCCCCGCTGTACTAATTTTTGGTTGAACTCTGGCAACTGTTTCCTGTTACTCTTGCATGTACCCACTGCGGCATATTGCAGGTTATTCAAAAGATTTACTGAGGTAAAAACTCTATCAAAACACAATGAAACATTAGGATTTTGAATTGTATCACACAGCTTTGTAACAACTCTTTCTCCCAGTGTAACTTCCAACTGTTGCGTTTCTTTTCCGGCATGAATATTTAGATCATAAACATAACCCGTTATAGCGTCACACCTTTGCCAAATTTTGATTCCTCTTTTGATTGGTTTTACGGGCATGTACTGTTTCAGAACAGATCTGCTCTTGAATTTGGCCATACTTTCATATATTGATTGGTAAGAACTATCAGAACGACCAGTAATAAAAGTTTGCTTTAGACAGGATATGACTTTCTCAATGTAGTACGTCTTACTGGCATCTGTTGGTTTTGATGGATCATTAAAATATAATTTTGAAAGTAGTAACAAGAACCGGTCCCTAGAAATGGCGGACTTTAGTGCTTCGTTTCCCATTGATTTATTAGTGGACCAGTATAACTGCATATTAGGAACTCTGTTGTAGCTCATTACAAGCAAACTACCCACAACAATCATAATTTCAGAGGGATCAGTGTTTTCAATTTTGATGCGTTTTGTTTCTTTCAAAATATTTAATCTCTGATTGGTACACTGAGAAATAAAAATAAACAAACTTCTTGGAAACATTTTCAGGAATACATCTAGTTCACTAGAGGAACGATTGAGTGCTATCAAAGCAATAGCCTGTTTGCCAGTTATCAGCATCTTGCCAATCAACTTGAGCAGGGCTATGGTTTTAGGTCTATTTTGGGGAACTGTAACACTTACATCTTGGTCCGAACTTGTATTTAGCTCCTCCTCATCACTGGATCCCTCACTTTCAGGTTCAAGCAAGTTAGTTTCTATTTGACTTGATTCTGTGTCGAAAGGGACATACTCTGAACCACTATCTTGATATGGATCATCCTCATCTTCAGATTCATCCCACAGGTGCTCTCGTTCATAATTTAATTCTTTTTCAGATAGACCTCTTTTTCTGAAAAAATAAAAACACATTATTCGAGTGGGATTCATGTGGCCCACTAAAGAATGCTAGTGGGACATATACGACCCATAGTAAAAAAAATACAAAAAATAGTGAGAGCAAACAAATAAAAATAATAATAAATTATTGCCTGACTTACCTATTCATTTTAGAAATAAACACAACCAGTTTTTATATTCGAAAACTGTTCTGAAATAACATTTAAAAACGAATTTTACGCAGCCACGTGCTTGCCTATACTCTCTTCCACTGCAGAACCGACACTGCAGCGCTGCAACGGAAAATTTTAGGCGCCAAACTGTTTATTAAGATCTGCGCCCTGAGTGGGACACAGTTGTATGGGACACATGTGACCCATTAGACGCAAAAGGGTTAATCTAAACTTTGTTGTACGTTAAACTAACTTTTTAACTAAAGTGTAAAAAATTATTTTGTTAGGTTTTTGTTTTATATAAATTTTATTGTATATTACCGTAGATATAATATAATATGGTATAAAAAATAAAACTAATTTCAACAAAAATGGTTTTTATTATAGATGAGAGATAAAAAATGCTTTTATTTAACATACTTAAAATATATGTTTTTAATTTGGTGCAAAATATGTTTTTTTTTCGACAGCCATTTTAAAAAAATGACGGAATTAAAAAAACACAAAAATTCCTGTGAGGTATCAAATTACAAGCAATTTTATACTAACTAATGGTAGTTCTTTTTTATTCACTTTTATAATCTCCTTGATCTAAAAACCAAAACCTTCTAGTTTTAACTACAAACTTATAAATTTAAGGCAGCCTTTTTATTTTATAAAATTATGTTTGGTTATGAAAAATGTATAATATTTATTATCAAAATATAATTTTGTATATGTATTTTATAATGTCGTCATTGCATAACATGGACTATTCATGCAATTGGGTAATCTTCATTTTCATCAGAATTGTCCCATTACTTATACAATCCAAAATAATGTTTGTAAACTGTAGAACATAAAATCAACATCTGCGGCATGTGCATTTCGTAAATGAATCATCAATAAAATTATTGTAGTTTGATAACCACAATTTATTATTATCCAATAAAATATGATGATATTTTCAATCAACCATCCGCCAACCCCATCTTGTGAAGTCAGGGTGTTGGTATATCTAGATTTTTCTAAATTGGATTTGTCAGAGAGTACGCAAGAAAGTTTATGGCAAAAGGTATTTGACGTAGATCGATCCAGAAAAGAGTAACGTACCTATGAACTTACCACTACAGGCAAACGGCAGGTACACCTTAAGAAATTAAATGGTCCCCCCCTAATTTACTATGACTCAATTAAGCTATCCCGAATGCTGTCTTATTTCACATCTAAAATGGCCGCCTGTATGCACTAGAGATGAGACATGTAACTCATTTCAATGATGCGCTTCACTGACTCTGGCTCACTTTACTGAGTCAGCTCACTGAGTTGGCTCAATTGAGCTGCGAAATACACTCCTCCGTCGTTTGACAAGGCTCCTAGCTCATGAATTGACTCCCGGACCACGGTTCTGCCACCCTGGCGGCTCGTAGTTGTAAAGGACAGTGGATGGGATATCGTGCTCGGCAAGTACGGCGAAGAATCACCGCGACGAATTGTTCAAGTTTAATGTTTTAATTTTTAACGTTATACAGTCTGACTATGCAGAATTTCTGTTAAATAAATTACCCTATTATTTATTTCGTTTAAGATAGGTATTAAAACTTATAGATGTTTGTATAATTAATATTAAAAATGACTTCACGATATTGCCGAAAAAAAGTCATCATATGTTCTTTTCCATAACGTTGGAATAATACTATTTAAGTTTATTATATTTTCAACCTACAATATTTTCTTAAATAGTAAATTGTTTTATTTTGTAGGCGTATTTACCAATAGGCAGTTCCAACCATATCTAATATCTATATTTGTATTTATTTTACATCTAAACAGCCGAAATAAAAAAATAAAACCTAAAGAGTTAAGACCGTTAAGTCGCGCCGCATCGAGATTGTAACAAACAGCACATATTGCAACGCAATTCGACTCTTCCGGCGGTCGGTGACTCTGCGGCTCTTTATTGTCGCAAGTCGTTCCCGCTCCGTTTCGCTGTGAGAGGTGAGTCAGAATTGAAAAAGATCTGTACCGCGGAGCTGCTTCAGTGACTCACTTAACTAAGCTGATTCTTTGTGCCAACTCACTCTTGAGTTACATATCTCTAAGGCGCACAATGAATTTACTTACGCATTGCTATGAATGAATCTGGCTTCGTATATAATGACAAAAAGTTGATAGAACTATGCGATAGAGAATTTTCATGAAATTCATGATTTTTCTTTTTAAACAAAAATTAGGTTTGTTTAAAATTAAACAATCCCTTACAGTCATTGGCATTATAATAAATAGTATTCTAATGTCAATGCTGACAGTATACACGCAACTATATTTTTTTAAAACATATTTTTGGGTTTTAACTGAATTTCCAGTGCCTCTAAGACATTTTAATAAGTTTTTGTCATTATATATGAAGCCAGATGTATCCAAAATAAGGCATAAAATCGATATGTGCCTACATTAGACCATTTTGGATGTCAAATTTGACAGCATTCTGGACAGCCTAAATGCGAAGAAAGCTATATTGAAGTTTAAATGCTAAAACAGACTCGAGGGTTTTTCAATAAACACTGTATATAGTGCAGGCTCTCATTTTTATAGAACGGTGTTTCTTTTATACTTTCTTTTCTTCTTCTTTTTAGTTACATATATTTTACAAATTTTCTGACGATGTAATTTAGTATACGTTTTAATTTATAAAAAAATCAGTTTAGATGGTTAAAGAAAAAAATAAATACAATCAACATACTATGTAAAAATATATCAAAGATGTGACATGTAATTACCATTATATTAACCTGTGAACACCCAGCAAAATGTTAAAACACAAATATGTAAACATAAAGGATTAATTTAAGAGACGCAGAGAGAAATCAAAAGTTTATGATTTTTTCTTTTACTTCACTGCCGTAAGAGAAATGTTATAAAAATATAAAAATTTTCCCCAAAACTGTTTTACAAAAAAATAGATTATTTACATTTCTTTCTCCCCCTTTATATAAAATGTATTAATAAAAAAACCAAGATTTAAATCCTCATAGTTTTACAAGGTGGAACTCCGATCCCTGGAGAAATCCATATAATATGTAGAACTCTGCCCAAAAATTATACAATAACCTGAAACCCTGAAAAATATTGTTTATCTTAAAATAAAATCGATATGAAATGTGGAAAAACAACATAGTTACAACAAAAAAAATATTCAAAAATTTTGCCTTACCTCTTGGTCACTTAGAACGCACCTTCGATGTCATCGGTCACCAACAAAAGGAAGTTCCGGGCATCTAAGATAGCTACTTAGGAAATGGACAGCAAAAAAAAAGACGTTCAGGATGTCATTATGTTTATATAAAACAACTACGTATTAGCTCACAGCAAGAAATTAACTTACCACGTGCTTGACCAAATTTAGAAAAAACATAAATGGAATGCCAGAATTTTATGGCTCTATAGTTAGGCTTCTGACAGTACTGCATTTAAAAAAGGGACTTTAAAGTAAAGAAACAGATGGCTCAATATGCCATTCTATTTCATGGCTGGACCCATTGTCAATTCTAAGAAAAGAGACGAGAAACGATTTTCAGAAAATTTCAAGAAGATTTGAGAGATAAGGTTGTTAAAAGTATAAAACACGTTTCTTCGAAATTGCTTATAATCCGTAACAATCTTTTGTCATATTTTCTAATATTATGCAGAGTGGTAAAGATACGTGATGCAAAATCTGAGAATGAGTTTCGACTAGTTCGTATGAAAATATATTGTCAGCCATCCCTCATCCACTGCTGGATATCAGCCTCTAACTCTCGTTTTTTACACATATATTTGGGACTTTATTCATGGTGAGTAACCTACTAAAATATCTCAGCAATTACTCACTATAACAAAAATGACCTTTCTTATGATGTCACATTCTAACTCAACATGAGTTAAAATTTTTTCGTGATTATTTTTAAAAAACTATAGCCGATTGTAGTCGCAAAAGGAAATAATATTTTATTTAAGAGTTATTTTGAGTTAGAACTCAAAATAACTTACGAGTAAAGTACATTTTTTTAATGATATGTAGAAGAGTAATTATGAAATGTTAAGGATTTATTTTTATACCAAATATAAAACCGTACCTCACTATCCTAAGCTTGACTTCTTCAAAAAGTCTTTGCCTAAATTAGCGGCTTGTACGAAAAATTTAAGATATCAGGATTAGAGATCACTTATTAGATTTCTTTAAGCTACAAAATATACTCAATTTTCCAAATTTAATATACATGAAATCAAAGAGTATTGTATTGTATAGTCACGTAACAAAATTAATTGTAAACATTTTTTAATTTTCTGCGTATTTTTAAAAATAAAGATATTCAATTTATTGAAAATTTTAAAATTTCTAATATCCTGTAAATTAAATTTGAAAGATTCGTGTTTTAAGCATCTCTAGATCTTAGATTTCTTTGAAGTATGAAAAGTTTGTATTTTTCAGTCTTAGTTACAGAGTGTACTTACATATAGATAAAGAGAGTAAAAACTTTAAAAAAAAATAGTAATTTCATATTTAGTTACGAAATTATATCTTAAGACAACATTCCTTAAATATTTTTTTGCGTAATCTTTTTACTTTAGTACTTGACACCTGGATTTTTTCAGAAATAAAGATTGAGATTCCAGAAATGCAAAACATTTTATAACAAGTTTTTTTTCGTATACCCATAAACTAAAAAAAAATTTTCCTATCATCAAAACTATCAGGGGACACCCATCTATATTTAGTTTATTTTTTAGGAAAACTAAATTTAAATCCATATTGTAGGTTGTTGCGCAATAAAAATGTTGTTCCGTGCATTTTAGTAATGAAGATTTTGCATCGGAAACAAAGTAAAATTCAAGCTAAGTGCTAAAAACACCTACTAAAACCTATTTAAGAAAACAAAATTTAGATGTTTTCTATGTAGAACAAACCAAATCCGAAAATTACGAGAATTGTACCCCCAGGAAGAAAATAAATTTCGATGATTCTCTGACTCCAAAAACAAAACATGTTATTTAAGAAATATGTAACATGCCAAGTGCTAAGCTCCCCAGAATACCCTAAAAACAATTAAAATTAAAAATTTGAAAAGTAATGTTTCATTGTGCATCAAAAAATTAAAATATACAAAAAGAAAATTAGCCATTCTGAGCAACAACATTCAAGAAGTAGAAAGACAGTCACTTCAAACTGATATGCATGCCAGTAAAGCTTCTCGCACAATGCTTTCCTTATATGTGGGGGTATTATTTTATCAGAACACTAAAATTATGTCTTATATGTACATATATTTTTTAATGTGTTCAGATTATTTGATGCGTTTAGAATGACAAATAAAAATCTTTTTTGGCTTTTTCGCAAATGAATAAAAATATCGAACTTTAAATTGATTGAAGCAAATATTTAATAAAAATTACATATCTCAACTTTAAGACTAGTCTGTCTACGGAATGTTTCCATACATATATATATATATATATATATATATATATATATATATATATATATAATTTAAACTTGCTTATTATTCCTTATAAATTATAAAAAAATAATATAGATGTTTCTAAAATAGAATTTAAAAAAAAACAACAACCTGAATTTGTTTCCTCGACTCATTACAATACAAAAATCGACTACGAATTGTCAATAATATCTAAAAATATTACAAATAATGATAATCATAATAATATTACCAACAAAAATACATAAGCTAATTTTGCAGAAAGGGATAAAACCCCATTCATCATCAGTATTAGAATATATTTTAAGAAAGAACATAATAACAATTGTTTTGCATACTTCTCAAGTATATATAATGTATACATATACGACCCTATCGTCATTGATAGTTTTAAAATAACTGGATGAATATTGTTTATAATTATTAAAATTGAAACAAGAAGTGTGAATAAGTGCAAAACTGGTCTAAAAATATTACGTTCTCAAAAATTGATAATACTGGTACACACAAAAAGCATACACTTTTAAGGCCTTGCAATTCTTCATTTATTATTTTAGTTCTGTTAGAAACAACAATTTGTCAAAAAAGATATCTTTTAAGTCTTAGTACCCTTTATAATATACAATTACCAGTCCCAAAAGCTAACCTATCAAAACGTCCCAAAAACTCTAGTATTGGCTTGTAGAATACCACATCCAGATACGGCCCTAGAAACGTAATTTTGCATATTCTTATTTGTTGAAGTAACCTATTTTTCATGAATCGCTAACTTCAAAGCGAGGATATGCCACATTTTTATAAATGATCAATATTTAAGAAAAATATTCAAGCATTTTAAAATATTAGGTGCTCGGTGAATTTTTTATATTTCTATAATGTGATATTTTCACTGTGTACTGTAAATCAGCCTAAAATACATTTAAGAGTTATTTTTCAAATTGCCAATTGGATATATAGATATCAGTTTTCTGTAGTAAAGAAAAACTATAAAGAAAATTTTTACTTTTTTGCTATTAGGGAATTTTTTTCAAAACCTTTAATAAGTAACAATACAAAAAGAATCATTCATCATTGAATTCGATATTTCGACCTCACCTTACAGGCCTCATTATTTAAAAAGCGAGACTATATCGCTTTAGGATACGTTTTTGGCTCATAGAACAAAAATATTAAATATGCCAATTTAAGAGAAAACGGTATAGCAGTTAGGGAATAAAATAAAAAAAAACTATATTGTATGTTTGTATGTACAAGGTGAGCAAATAACCAAAGTGGCTACGAGAAAATTCTGGAATTTATAAAATTGGAATTTCTGTTACAAAAAAACGCCCTTCAGTGGTAAGTTACCAAATCACAAACTCAAAAACTATGGTAATGTTGGATCCCTAAGGTTTGCTTTTTTCAGCGCTACCAAAGTTATTGTCATTCGCTGACATGTTTTCAAGTCATAGGCATTTGTTTGGAAAAACATTAGAAAATTTCCAACGAGAGATAGGACAAAAAGTAAGTAGTTTTTTTTCCAAGATGTTTATATATATTTTGTTATCTTAATAGGTTGAAATTGAATGAAGGACCTTTTTTTTACTTCAGTTAAGTTGGTTACATTTTCATTGACGGAAATTTTAGCTTAGGAATAAGAGATCGGGATGCGGCTTGTGTGTGCTTAATTAGGCTTCATTTTGCGATTTTTTCGTGTAAAAAAACTGTATCAACACATTTAATTTTTTTTAGAAAATTTATAATTTCTGTTATATTATCAAAAAACGCACTCAAGTGGCAAGATCCCAAATCAAAAACAAATTAATTACATAATGTTGGATCCCCAAGGAATGCTTTTTTCAGCCATACCAAGTTTATTAAAATGCGTTGAGCCGTTATCGGTTTATAGAGATTTATTTGGAAAAACATTTAAACACCTCCCACCACTTTATTTTCAGAGATAGAAGAAAAAGTTAATAACAAAATGACTTCGTTTTATCTCAGTTTTAAAATGCATACATTTTTATGTTATCTTAATAGGGCAACATATCGAGAAACACTGTTTTTTTTTAATTAAGGATAGTAATTATCAAATTTAAAACTTATTTCCAGAATTTTCTCGTGGCTACTTTGGTTATACAATTTTTTGGCGCAAGTTTCTACAATGACAGGTTTCCGAGATACTGCCGCTTACCTCGCTTATTTACTCACCCTGTACTTAATGTTAATTTAAAATTTCGCAAAAATAACAGGAACGTTTAACGAATGAATAAGGAATGCAAAATAGAGACTTTACACCGGGCATAAACTAGAAATAAGTTAATAAAGGCGATCCAGAACGAAACATCTCATTGGACTTATATTAAAATATTTTTGTAAGAATTAAAAAATGTCATATGAAATGGGACATGGGCATAGATAGTAGCAGGGATTATGGGGAATGGTTGCCTCCCTAGGAATTCACCCCTCTACATTTTGCAACATGTCTTTTATGTTATACGATGGCACAAACCACTGACTACTAAAAATTACTAGCGCTATGACTAAATTAATTAAAGAATTTTGTTTAAATCGGTGGGTCTTTCCCATAGTGGATGCCTTCGGCACGTACCTACAAGTATAGGTGGCCACCCTGGTAGAAGTTGCTGTCTACGCTTATGAAATTAGAGTAGTAAGTTGTTTTTATTTCTGAACACATTCAGTGTTCAGATCTCGTGGAGTAAAGATCCCTGAAGATGCCTCGTGCAAACGAAGGCGAAACATCGGGTCCATTGACTTGCGAAGGAAGTATACAAAATTTCAAAGAAAACATCATATCTTTCATTGGAAAAAGAACTACACAACGGTATGTAATTTAAATTGGCTCTTAATATGCAAAAACGTTTCTAATTAAACGAACTTTTAGTGGTACCCACGATTTTACATCTGCAAAGTCTATTACAGTATATTTTTTTGTACTATAACAGTCCTTAAATGCGAAAGGAATTTTTGTCAACAACCTCTGCATATTATATTTTTTTGAATCTTAATTTTCTAAATGTAAGTTTCGTAACAAGCAAAATTCTTACTTTCGTCTATTTATATTTATTAAAAATCAAAAATCAACCAAAGCCGAACATTTTAATATGCCTACCAAATTTGACAAGCGATATCTAGCGGTTTCTGCCATAAACTGCCGATTTAACTTTGCGACCCGCGCCATAAGATTATAAAATTTACACTTTGTTGCCAGTATTATCCCTATAAAAGCCAATGGTTTTACCACAGGTGGCTATATGCTGCTCCGTGTTAATAGAGTATCAAATCCGGTGAAGGTTTCGGTTTTGCTCCTTCTGGTGACTGTGGAGTGGTTTTGTGTATTAATTTTGGGGCTAGTTGTACTCGTCTCCCAACTAGTTAATTGTACTGATGAAGACCTTAAGCCAGAAACATGTGTCTATAGTTGGCCAAGTATCATTGTGCTATAGCATTCGTCCCAAAAAAATCCGTTTTCTACTATATAATAATTCTTCCTGTGCTAATATTTTCCTAGTTTCGATTTAATTACTCAAGGGTTATGAATTTACTACTACTACTAATACTAATTTTGGCGTTAGTTGTACTCGTGTCTCAACTAGTTGACTGTGCTGATGAAGACCTTAAGTCAGAAACATGTGTCTATGATTGGCCCAATTTCATTGTCCTTTAGCGGTCGTCCTAAAAACTACCTTTTTTGCTATATAATAGTTCTTGCCGCGGTAAAATTTTCTTACTTTCGATTTAATTACTCTTCGGTTACTACTGCTCCGTGGTAATAGAGTTTCAAGTCAAAGTCGGCGACTTTGAAAATCGTAGATCACAAGCTATCAGACATACAGATACTTAAATTGTAAATACGAGGGCTATTCACAATTCTTTGCCCTGAACGTATTTACATGTTTAAATTGAAATTGATTAGTAAACAAAAGTACAAATGAGTATATTATAAGAGTTTATATTGAGAAAACAATAATTTCCTAGGGTTGATGTATTTTATTTATTTGTTTTTTTAGATATTGAAATGAATATGAAAAAATCTGAAATCAATTTATCCCGCAAACTCTTTCCGTTGGGTGATCAGTGCACGGGATACGATTTTTTGATAACATGTATTTCAATAAAAACCGAAAGAGCGAGACGATGGCTTGTCAAGATGAACGCAGATTTGCTTAAAAATAAAACAATTGACACAATTGAAATTTTTAATAAAATAAACTAGGTTAATCCTGGAAAAATTTTGAATTAAGAATCCTTTTGGTAACAAAAAGTATCCGAATCAAATAACTCGGATCGTTTTTTCGAATAACGAATGGGAATTCTGTCGCTGGTATTTTTATTTATCAAACATACATGATTTCTATGCAAAATTGGATAAAGAGTTTTTTAGTAATATTTTTTTTAACATTTTGCTAGGCCGCCATTTAGTTTCGCCATATTAGATTTTTATCAAAATGTTACCAGGTCATCTCCATAGGACCCTTAATTTTCAATTTTTCAATCGGGTAAGTAGTTGTTTAGCAATGCCTCGAACATACAGACCGACAGCCATTTGGTCGCCATGTTTTTCCGCTGTCTTGAATTAGTACCACAACTTTACCAGTTTATTTCTATATCACACTTAATACTTACAGAAAATTTGAAATTAATCTAATAAGTAGTTTTGCTATCTTATATTCATACCAAAATGTTACCAGTTAATTCCTACGTAAGACTTAATTTTTGTGCAAAATTTGAGGTCATTGGATGATTAGTTTTTTGGTAATAATTGTTTTAAGGTTTCTCTCAGCCGCCATCTTGCTCCGGCATATTGGATTTTTACCAAAGATTACTTGAAATGACACTTAATTTTGACTAAAATTTGAAGCCAATTTGAAGAGTAATTTTTAAACTATGTGCCGAACTGACAGACAGACCAACAAACCAACAGACGGACCGACAGAATTGCTAAAACATATTTTTGGCGCTAAATCCTGCAAATTGTAACTATGCTATTGTAGGGAAAATGAATTTTTCTTAAAATAGCTGTTGTTGTGCGAACGGCAGCTTTTCGTCATTTGGCGATTGTGGGAAGTAAGCAAGGAATATTTACACTTTAGTTTGGGCGTCACTCAGTTAAATTTTCACAGTGTCTACATGGTAATTTCATTTAACTGAGGAATTCTGCTCTGAAAATTACTGTTAAAAATGAAACACTTGAAATAAGTTCCAATGTGTTTACTTTGCCTTTTTATAGTTTTATTATGTCATCCATATGATATTAGGATTCAATATAGGCAATAAGAACTAAATAACAATTTAATTAAAAATTACATTTTACAACCAACCCCGATAAATCAAACTTTGCGCATCAAAACTTTCTTAAAAAGAAGACCCGAATAACTAAATCTTTCAAATTTTAATTCTTTGATCAAAGAATCTACGTATATATGCATATGTACAAAATATGTATTTTCTGCTGCAGTGGAACTGTAGAGGGTTAGCTCATCCAGGACACCTAGGCACAGACCATGTGGACTGATTAAAAGATTTTTAAAAATACAAGTTATGTTACATTTTTTTTTCGAAGGGAGGTCCCTGTAAAAATATTTACAATGAGAACTGAGGCCTCAAAAATAAAAAAAGATCACTTTCCTTCGCTTAAGGGAATTAGGATGTTTTCCAAAATTTGGTTCTCATCATACCAAAAAGGCAAGGAAAATAAAGAGGACTTAATACATATAAACTAATTTAAAGTGCAAACGTGCGGCACCAAGCAAAAAAATTAAAAAAATGTTAGGATATTAACATGCCTTAAATCTTTCGATCTCGATGTCTCGTTGAAAAGTGACCAATATCATAAATGCTCGTGAACTTTTTTTATCGATTCACCTAAACAGCTGACTCTATTGGAGAGAAGCCATATTATATCGAAAAATCTGCAAATTAAGGAAATCAATAATGAAGATCTATGAAAATCACGAATCTCGCAAGATAAGTGGGGCGCTGTAGAAAGATGGCATTTGAAAGTCTGATTTATCGACCGTTAGGTGTTTTTGAAGATACTAAATATCATAATATTCTTGCCCCAGGGTTGCGACAAATGTGTAATAATGTTGAAAACATGTGCAAATTAAAATCAGTATTATAAGTTCTCACTAGAGAAGCTGGAATATAAATAAATCCTAGAATTTTAAAATTAAAATGCTACAAAATATGTAAGATCTAGGAGGCTTATTTTTTCATTGAAGTTTTTTTTTTAATAGAATTTCGTGCATGATCATACCGAAGGCGTTAGCTACATTTTAAAACATTGTCAAAGGTCTTCGACTCGTATGGAGCTCGTATGGGCTTTAACCCTTGCTCTGGTTTATATTCGTTGGGTGCAAGATTGCTACGCTCTTATTATTATTTTTTTTTAATAAAATAAGAAAGATTTTATTTTATTAATTTACTGAATTAAAAAAAAAACTCGAAAAGGTAATTAAAAAAAAAAAGAAAAGGCGAAAGTATCAAGAGACAAGCTCGCCGTCCACAGAGCGTGCAATATTAATGCCCTAAGCTCGTTTGTCCCGGAAAGTGGACATGGGAAAAAAATTAAAAATTAAAAGTAAAAAAGGTCAGCGCCACCAATTTATTACGACCTAAATTGGAAATCCCCTGGATGTGTTCGGCACTCACTTGTTCCTGATACTTTTATAAAATAAAAAAAAATATAATATAAAATTAAAAAGTTATTTAATTAAAAAAAAACTGAAAAAGAAGAGAAAATGTGAGCTAAATAAAACACATTAAATAAAAACAATAAAATCTATTTAATAAATGTTGGTTTTTGGAAATGCCTGTACAAAAAAACACAAAAGAAAAAAAATACTAGTGTGAAATAAAAAGGTTCACCAATTGGACAAGCGTCCCAGCGTGATACGTCACTGTAACCGGTGGAAGGTGTACCAGTAGACAGGACCTTAGAAGTGGTAGGGCGGAACGTTACTCGTTCACGTCAAAGGGAGCCTTAAAGCCCCGTACTAAGACCCTAAGAAAACAAAAGCTTTTCTAGTATTTTTTTTATAATTACATAAAAATAAACTATTTAGTATTTTAAAGAAAACAGTCAAATATATGTTCAATAATCACGAATTAATTAAAATGAAAACAAAAATGTAAATAAACTGATGAATACCAAAATTCAGTCGAAACGTCGTGTCGCAAAAATAAATAAACAAACAAATAATAAAACCTTAGGAGTGAACTGAAATCGAGAAAGAAAATATTAAAATATTTTCAACTACAATTGCTTAATTCAGTATCAAAATACAGCATTACGTAAGCGTTTACATTAAAATAAATACCAAAGTTTCAATTAAGTCTGGTTAATTCAAAATAATAATAAAAATCATACTAGAAATTAGCAAAATCTTACAGGAACCCCAGAGGCCCTGATGAATACCATAATATAAGCGAAACGATGTAAAAAAATCAGCATAATATTAAATGCGAATTGCAATAAAACGTATTATAGAAATTATTTTTTTAATTAAAAAAAAATCAACCATTAGAGGAATAATAAAATATTAAACAACAATTTACATATCAATAAATACAAAAGTACTGATCTCCGTCAATCTAAATAAAAAAAAAACAAAATAAAATATAAAATAGCAAAATTTTTCCAAAATAAAGGCACTTACGTACCTGAAAAATACCCAATATTCAAGCGAAACGTTGTAAAAAAAATAAACTTTAAAAATTAATTGAAAATAATAACGGTATGAAATATAAAAACTGCAAAAATATATTTAAACCCCAATATAACAAACTTGTATAATAAAGTTTTCTTTCAACAAATTATTTTCAGAAGATTCCAATATTAAAAATACAAAATACTATAGATTAAAAAAAAACTACGTCATATTAAATTACTGAACAGCAAACGTGAAGGCATGAGCCGCAAATAAAATACAAAAATTAACTAATATATTAACTATAATGACCATCAAAAATTTAATTTGCAATCTATCGGTAATCTCCTTTCTTTTTTTTGCAACCCCTGTTCGGGAATTCAAAAGCAAAATTTATTATAAAAATTAGCCCCAGTCCCCATACAAAAAGAAAATTATATGAGTAAAAGTTAATTTCCATATATGACCAAAAATTACCAAATTACGTAATATAAAACCAAAAGTATTCAAAAGGAATATACACTTTTCAAAATAGATGAAATTAAATTACCTATTCAATAGAGTTTAGTTCGCCCCGGACAGGAAGACTTCTTCACAACATGGCAGGAAGATGGTGGCCTGGTCCAAATTCAGCACCAAAAATTATCTCTCAGAGAGATTACTTGGCGGTTACAAAATATTATAAAATTCACAAATTCAAAACCTTAAGTAAAATTAGTACGGATAACGGATTTCCAAGAAAAACTTGGATTTTATTTTCCTCAGTTCGTGCTGAAGTCCTTTCGATGTTACAGGAGACCAGAAAAGTGAAGTGAAAAAGTAGTTCCTTCCTGGAACCAGCTCCGTTGTACCTTCTAGAATTTACTCAACTCGGATGCCGAACTATAATTGGTTAGACTGCCCCATGTAACATCAGTGTTGTCAAGAGGAACTCGGAATGATTTGAAATAGGGATTTCAGGGCAAGAAAAACGATCACTGATTGGTTTACAATTCAAACGCCAACCACCTGAGAATAAACTTGGCAACAGTTGGGATCTTAGCATACGCCTACTGCATGAGGGCATATCGGATGCAGCGAGTGACAGCACATAGGAGGTGACACGTCCCATAACCCTAAATTATAATGTGAATTAGGCAAAACGAATAGTAAACAAACATCTATCTTCCAGCTTCCAAAACTTAGATAATTAGAATAATATTTGAAAAGCCTATTCCGAAAAATCAATTTGCAACTAAAACAAAGAACAAAGCTACGGGGCATTGATTTCAATTGGGGAAGTGGAAAGACTCTGAGAACAAAACGGTACCTACGCTTAGTTTAAATAAAATTTTCCCAACAATACAATATAAATAAATTTGTTATTTTACAATTAAAAGAGATTTATTCATACCGAAATATTTTATGCAATTCACAGAAGACAAAAAATGGTCAAGTAATAATCAGGACATAAAAGGGTCTAAATACTCATGCAATCAGGAGAAAATGATTGAAAAAAGGAAATATTTAAGGAAGTAATTTGGTTTTCCAAACACTACACAGAATCGATTTATGTGTTAGATATCCAGGGCCAAAAGGATACAATTAAAATAGAGTATATTTAAAATAAAGTAATAAGCATGTATTGACCTAAAAACAATCTTATATATATCTAAAATAGAAATATTTATCAAAGTAACCGTTCTTCATAAACATAAATTCCTACATATGAGTGTTAATATAAACTATGGACCTTACATGTAAAAAAAATTCGGTGCATTAATTGCCTGTCTTTTATTATTTACAGCAACAGAAAAGATATGTTTGGACCCCAAAAATAGAGGTTTGAAGCCGAAAATGCTGCATCCTGACAAGATTATCGAAAGACCAAAACTTGCATAAAGGAGGCAAAACAGGTTTTCAAGACTGCTAAAATTAAATTCTTATTTACTCTGTAATATTAAGAAAGAAATATCTTTAGATGTTATTTGGGTTTCGTTTTTTAAATAATGATAATTTTATTTGATGAATGATATTGTAAGAATCAAGGCTTCGCCATCCAAGTACAGTGTGACAAGCGAATGAACCTTATCAACGCCTGAAGGGACAGGGGAGAATCTCGTCAAAAATCTTCCCCTGTCATAGGCGTGCGAAGTTATTTTATTTAATCAGATTATTATTCATTAATATTGATGACAATAATAATAATAATAATGATAATAATAATAATAATGATAATATCAATAAATATTATTTTTGACTTCCCTCGTAAAAGGGAAGATTGTAATCATGAAAAAAATCACCCACTGACATTTTTGGGTCTCTAGACCTCGAAAAACATGTTCTCCCATGGCCATCGCTCTGTCTGTCGGTCTGTCTATCTGTATGCGGCATAGCTCAAAAACTACTTATCCACTATCTTTAAGATTTGGTCAAAAACCATGGATCATAAGAGGATAAAATGGTAACATTTTGGTGAAAATCCATTAACGCGAAACAAAATGGCGGTCTAGTGAAATATTATTACTAAGAATTACTAAGATTATGAGGAAATTAACTGGTAAATTTTGGTTTGAATTTAAGATGGCGAAACAAAATGGTGGCTTAATAAATAATTTCACAATTCGGCCCGAAAAGACCATTTTTTAGATTGATTTAAAATTTTGCTTTAGAAATAATTGTGGTATAGAGATGAGCTTGTAAAATTTTGGTACGATTTCAAGAGGGCAAAACAAAATGGCGGTCAACTACAACATTTATAAACATGGAAAAAATCAATATTTTAGTATCTTCCTATTCTAGCGTCCTTAAGTCCCAAAAAAATATAGTTTCTTTTCATCTGTCTGTCTGTTTGTCTCTTTGTTAATTTGCGGCATAGCTAAAAATCTACTTGCCGTATTAATTTTACATTTTTGCCAAAAATTAAGGAATGCATGACAGTAACCTGATAATATTTTGGTAAAATTTCAATACGGCGGAACAAAATGGTGGCCTAGTGAAATTCTAAAAAGTATATTGCTAAAAATGTAATTCACCAATGTATCTAAAATTTGGCACAAAATTCGAGTGTTACACAGGAATGAGCCTATAACATTTTGGTTCGAATCCAATATAACAAAAAAAAAATGGGACCTAAAGAATTAAAAAATCATCATAAAAAACTATTTTATGTTTTATTTCCTAATTTTGTGCAAATATAAAGTGGGATATAGGGGTGAACTGATAAAATTGTAGTACAAATTGAAAATAGCAGCAATAGTTGATATTATGCTGCCGCTATTGTAGATAAAAAATAGCAACAAATACCTGATTAGTTTTCTTTGTTATTTTCATCGTCAGTAATATCACTGTCGCTGACCCAATCATCATCGTCACTGCTGTCGTTACCAGTCTGAATGATTAGAGGTTCCACTTCTTCCATATACTGGTCAACCTCCCAAAATTTATTCTCTATATCGATCACATGTTTACAACAATTAGCCCATTCTACTGGTGTGATCGACTCTAATCCTTTTAAAACTTGTTCCGTGAGATTTTTAATTGAGAGATCAACGGTTGTATTATTGCTTTGAATGAAGTTTTTTAGTTGGGCCCAAATTAGCTCGATGGGATTCAGTTCACACATGTAGGGAGGTGTGCGCAGCGGAATGTGACCATGGGAGCGTATTATTCGGTCTACGATATAATTTTCTCATCACCTGGGGGTTTGTGTTGCTGAATCATTTGAAACAATTCCCATTTTCTTTCCCTTGGATCATGGGTTATCCCTTAAAATACAAAATCACATAATTTCATTTGTTGGTATGTCATAGCATAAAATTTTTAATTGTACATTTTACCATTATTAGTTAACCACTCAATCATGTCCTTCTTGGTAGATGATATGGTCGGGACTTTGTTTTCTTGCACAGAGTGGTACGGTGCATTATCAAAAACGATAACGGAATTGGGCAAAATATTTGGCAAGAGTTTCTCTTCTAGCCATTTTAGGAAGTTATCCTTGTTCATTTTCCCAGGTAATCACCACTAGCTTGACCCGCCTTGAATACTAGATGAGCATTGGGTACAAAGCCATTTTTGGACCCAGCATGAAGAATTACTAACCTACCTGGAAAATTAACAACTTTGTACAGGGTCTTGATACCCACCCTATATTTAATTTGCGAGTAATCAAAAAACGATGAAAGTTCATTCAGTTTCCTTTGCTGTTGTAGATTTTTAATAAAATTTTTATTTTCCATTGTCAAAAATTATTTGAGCATGAGAACACCCAACAAATATGACAAACTTAGATTTTTTTCATAGAACCCCTTAAATAGTTTTCTATATTTAAAAAGATCTTTGTCTTCTGATTCTACATATTGATACCTGGTTTAATATATATCTTGAAGATGTGTACGGATGGTATAAGAACAAAAATCGTGTCATATTACTGAAAATAAATAGGCCAATAAATAGAGATTTTCTCGTGGCAAAATTACTAACCAGAAACCGAATGCGCCATCACACTCAATATAGTCCATAGTAATATTCCTTTATGTTTTCACTCGCAATTGTCTTGTTTACCTATTTGTTATAAAAAATTTAATGCAAAAAATCGCGTTATTTTTTAATTTTTGGCTTACAAAATCGAAACTACTAAAGCAATCTAGAGGTGTAACCAGATGAATTGTAAAGAATGGAATTACAAACAATATTATATCGTCGATGACTTGATCGGATTAGTCAGAAAAAATTGTTTTTTTTTTTTTAAATCATGTAGCTCTTATTTCTCAAGTTGTAGTAAAAGACTTAGATAAAATATGAGTTATAAATCAATACTTTATGCATAACAAAACCACACACAATGGTGGGACTAATAGTTTTTTCACAATTGCGACACATTTTTTTTGCTATCTTTCATATCGTTTAGCATTTGCGGGTTCTAGGTCGTTTTTGGTCATGTTTGGAAACATTTTTCGAGTATTTCACAGACTTTTAGTGCAAAATGAGAATATACATTTTGTAGTATGATACTTCTACCTTCGATATGTCTGGGAAAAAATTCAAATCGTACCATCCGGGGAGCATACACGCACGCTGTAAGTGAGTGCAAAAAAATTCAAGGCGCAATTGTTCAAAAACTATTAGTTCCACAATGCCTGGTTTTGGTGTGCATAAAGTACTTAACAATGACTATTATTTCATCAAAGGCTTCCATCACATCTTCAAAATATCGATCAAGTCATGACATTATATTATTTGTAAGTTCATTCTCTTATTCATGTCGTTATATCATCAAGATTACTTTATTAGTTTCGATTTTAAAAGCTAAAAACGAAAAAATTTGGATTTTTTTGCATTAAATTGTGTATAACCTAAGTTGATACCTAGTCGCGAGTGGGAAACATAAAAGAATATTAGTATGGACTATCTTGTGTGTGATGGCGCGCTCGGTTTCTGGTTAGTATTTTTGGCAAAAAACGACTATTTTTTTGCTCTATTGATTGGTATAAAAATCAAATCTCTCTCTAGCACATTGATATTTATGACAAGGTTTTTGTGGATTCACTCAGTCATCTTCAAAGATAAATATATCACCGGGTATATTTAGAAGAAAGAGAAAGCGATGTCTTTGAAATTAAAAAGTATACATGGTATTCCATTTCAAATAAATTATTTTTGTTATATTTTCGAGTTCTCACGTATATATATTTTTTGACAACGGAAAGTAAAAATTTGATTGAAAATATATGTAAATTTTGTTAGAAAACTTTTACCACTCTGTACAGGGTGTTCCAACAATAATGGCTATCGGCGATATCACAGAAAGGAAATTATTTCCTTTGATGATACGTTGTGTAGCGGTAATTTTTTGTACTTTCTCATCATTGGAAAATATTTTCAAATTCAAAGAATTGCCGCTAGGGGTATAACAGAAACGGAAAATACTTTTCATGATATCGACGAGAGCCATTTTTAATTGAACACCCAGTACATAAACACAAGTAATAAACTATTATGATCGTTATCACATCATAAATAAATTAAATATAATCAATTTCAAACACTCACCACTTGCCCTAATGTTGCTTACTATTCCAAATACGTCATTGCTTTGCCAACATTTCCCAAAAGTTAAATCGTTATCGACCCATGTCTCATCAATGTAAACTATGTTACGACCCTCCTCTCTATAATTTCGAATTGCCCTTGTATATTTATAGCGCCAATGTAAAACTTCGGGTCTCTCCATCAGAATTTTTCGTTTATTTTGACACTTACGAAAAAAAAAAGCCATTGGCCTTCAATAACATCCTTAATGTTTCGCGACTATAAGGGACATCCATTGTTTCTCGCAATTTAAGGAGAAGCTTTGTGAGTGTAGGCACAGTTTTTAGTTCTAAATAAAACTTGTTTATTGTTTGCCTAATGATAGGAAAATCATCAAAATCCTTTTTGAGAGACACACGGGTTTTCTTGTTGGGTGGTGATGAGAGCATCTGACCTGGACGTTCCCTTTGCCTCTCCTCATCTTCTTTGTGAATTTTTCTCACGGTGTCTTGAGAAACCCCAGTATATAGAGCAACACGATCGATTTTCCTTT
Source organism: Kuschelorhynchus macadamiae (assembly GCA_030620095.1). NCBI lineage: Eukaryota > Metazoa > Arthropoda > Insecta > Coleoptera > Curculionidae > Kuschelorhynchus > Kuschelorhynchus macadamiae. The sequence continues at coordinate 597,963 of JAUTXW010004079.1, forward strand.
TTAAAGGTAATTTAAAATTATAACTTCTCGCTTCCTCATCGCAAACTCTATAAACATTGGCGATAATTTCTCTGGACTGGCCAGCAAGGGCTTTTCTCTTTAAAAAGATATTTCTTTCCATAATTCAAAAAGAAATTTAATTATTGTAAGAAATATAAGCTTCAAGAAATAATTAAAACCTAGAAATATGTCACCAAATAAAGATACGTATTAAGATTTAAATAGGTATGAAATTTGCATGTATATACTTACTCTATTCATTAATTAAAACTAAAGAAATGCACCAAGAAGCGAGTTGAGTCTATTATTCAATATAAAACAACTAAACAATCAGAAATAATTAACTAACAAGTAAAATTAACAAAACAACTAATTAATCCTTATTAATAAAACAGAGTTTAACAAGAAGTTCTCTTTATTTAACGTCAATTGGAACGGCGAAAAAACTTCTCCCCCCATAAAATATTTCAAACAATTTCTTGAACATGGGCGTAAATATTTAATTTTTTTATCACCCTTTGTGTGTGCTCTTCCAGATCTTTGTGAAAAAAGTCTTCAACCACAAGTTCTACAAGTTCCACATTATTGCAAGCATTTTCCCAAGTTCTCCAAATGGCCATGATAATTACTAATTATACACACAAGAAAATAAAAAAAAACAGGCAATACCCACATACACAAATAAAACTTAAGTCGGTATTATAAAGATTAATTAGTAATTAATTTTTCTTATTTCGGTGACACCACTGATCAGAAAATCGGACATCAGACCCCGGCCCGTTCATAGTTCAAACCAAGCTTCGAATAACGATCTTTTATCTTCGTCTTTTCCGCGCCATCCGCGCCGACCATGGCTATCTCTCTCTGACAATGACTGCTTCTTGAACGGGCCGGGGTTGGGAAATCTTGGCTGATAGACTACCGATACCGATCAATATATTTTTACTGTTTCATTTGAATTCATGATGCAGTAAAAATATATATTTTGAACGGACCACTTATATGGAAAAACGGAAGGAAGTTTTTTGCCCGCATTCTTTCTATCCAGGTTCATTCAGTTGCCAGACTTGTAACAATGTTTGAACTTGCAGTAAAACGTTTCTTTAGAACGGGGTGGTGAACTACTTTAGTTTAAGAATACTGATAGTTGTTGATAATAGGTGGCGCTATACATACCGATTAATCATTATAATATAATCCGGTATAACAAATGAAATCGTCGCTTGAGATAAACTAAACTATAAAACCAATATATATTTTAAATAAAGCGCACACCATTATATATTTTAAAGATAACTTAAGTCCTGTTGTTATGCCACCCCAACTAGAACCTTAATTTTTTTAATGTTACAATGTCAATTATTATTTAATTCTCAGGCTGGGCGCAAAAAAAAAAGTAAAATTTCTGCAAATCTTTGGATGTTTTGATAGTGCTTTTTATTATTTTTAATTTTTTCTCATAATAGAGAAATGAAAATTAAACGCATTAGTTAAATCTAAGCTGTTAGTATACACTTCATCATTATCTTAACATATTTTTGAAATATTGCTCTCAGATTTCTTTTTCTTTAGTTGGTGCCTCTTGTACAGACGAGCAATTAAATGAAATTATTTTAAACGAATATAGCATTTGCTCCTTCTATTTTCGAACTTCCATGGGAAATGGATGGGTTGATATGTTTCAAATGGTCGGATTTGTATCTAATATTACTGTTCATGATATTGCAGAGTTTTGCACGGAAGGTATTTTTGCGTATGCTTGTTTAAACGTCAGTTCTTTCAACTTAAACTAAATAATAATACAAGCTATGCATTTAAACAAGATTTCTTAAATAAAAATATAAATTACTTTATAGAGTTTATAAGGGAAGAAAGATGGTATGATGTTTACTCTCGGGACTGTCCAAACAGTGCATTTGAGGCCTTTTCTGATAGTTATTTTCCTCTAGTCAAAATTAATATTTTCAGCAAAAATAGAGGCTCAAAAAATATTGGTCTAATACCGGAGCTACTTGGCCTAAAAGATAAACTGATACTTTATACCGATTTGTCAAAACAAGATGAAAAATACAAGGATATCACCAAACTTCTTAATACCATTTATAAAGAAAAATTGAAATCATTTTATATATAACAAAATGACAACCATATTCAAAATTCAAACAATAAATCAAACTATGTGGCAATTGATTAAGACCTTACAAAAAAAAGATTAATCCAAAAATGAAATTAGGATTGTTAATAATGGCGAATTGGTTCCAAAGTGTGATGGCAAATAATTATAATTTTAACTCTACTAATTTACCAGTAAGCAATAATATTAATACTGCGTTTGTGCGCAGATCTGTGTCATCTTGTAACAGTACCCTATTTCTCTTACCTGTATGTGAAAATGATATTTTAAACTTGATCACTAACCTCAAGAATTTTAATGTTTCAGGGCATGATGGTGTATCCAATAATTTGTTAAAAAAATGTTAATTTGTTTTGCGCAAAGTGTTAACATATCTTATTAATATCTCTGTTGAGTTTGCGATTTTCCTGGAACAGTTAAAGTTGACCACTGTCACACCTCTTTATAAAAAGGGGAATAAAAATGATTATTCAAATTATAGACCGATTATCTAGTATATCCAAACTTTTTGAAAATAAATATTAAAAATCAGTTATTAAAACGTATGAACAAAAATAACCTACTGAGTGACTCTCAGCACGATTTTACGGAATCACGTAGTACTGAAAGTACTTTATGCGAATTTCAAATGACAATAGTTAATGCCGTTGATAAGAATCTCTATGTGTCAGGCCTGCTTGTAGATTTTTCTCGTGCGTTTGACATGGTAAACCACAACATTCTCTTGTATAAACTAGAAAGATATGGGATTAGAGGACGAGCAGGGGAGCTACTGAGGTTTTACCTGAATACACGTATGCAATATGTTCTAGTTAACGGGGATAAACGTAATTCTTTACTAATAGAGCAAGGAGTGCCACAAGGCTCATTTCTTGAGCCATTGCGTTACCTAATTTATTCTAATGATTTGATTTCTCATTTGGAGCAAAACTTCATCAGGTGTAACACTTGGTCATATGCCGATGATACCAATAGTGTTGTTGTAAAGAACGATGTCCATTCACTTAAAACTATTACTGGGATCGTTTATAAAATCGCTATAATTTGGTCTCAAAAAAACTGTCTAAATCTTAGCGAAAACAAAACTAAGTTTATTGTGTTTTCAAACAATAAGCAAATCCACTTGCACGTTTTGCAAACTGACAATAATTGTCTCATAGAATCATCTATCTCATGTGTAATGCTGTAATTTTGACGAAAACTTACGATGGCTGGATCACATTGAAAACCTCTCAGCTAACTTAAGGCAGAATTGCTATGCACTAAAAGCTTTATCTAATGACTGCTGTGAAAATATTCATTTATCGATATATTATGCAAACATATACAGTCGTCTATCCTATGGCATAATCAATTGGGGAACAGGTTCGGACGTGCAAAGAGTGTTTTTATTGCAGAAGTATGCAAATCGAATTATATTTGGACTTTCTTAGAGAGACTCTTGCCGAGAATATTTCAATAAATATAACATTTTAACTGTTGCAGAAATTTGCATTTTAAAAATTTGTATATTTGTTTACCAGAATAAGCACCTCTTCCGATCAAACTACACTTACATAATTACAATACTAGAAATAAGGAATTATTATTGCCTGCTTCTCATAAGACAACGTTTTTTCAAAAAAACAGCCTATAATGGTTGCAAATTATTTAATTGGCTAATTAAGGATGTAAATCAATCTGCTTTATTCTTGCATATTGTTTGTAATTGTTATTTTAGAGTTTGACATGTATATATTACTTTATACAAATTAGTTTAAGAATTATTGGTTTGATGTTTTTTCCAATTATTTATGTATTTTGTATGTACACTCGTTAAATTGAAAAAATAAAAGTACTATTATTATTATTATTCATGTAACGAACATTATAATGGTAATAACCTTAGAAATAGAGTAGCATGTATAAACAAAAATAACCTACTGAATGACTCTCAGCACGGTTTTACGAAATCACGTAGTACTGAAAGTACTCTATGTGAATTTCAAATGACAATAGTTAATGCTATTGATAAGAGTCTCTATGTGTCAGGCCTGTTTGTGGATTTTTCTCGTGCGTTTGATATGGTTAACCACAACATTCTCTTGTATAAACTAGAAAGATATGGGATTAGAGGACTGATAGGGGAGCAACTGAGGTCTTACCTGAATAGACGTATGAAATATGTTCTAGTTAACAGGACTAAATGTAATTCTTTACTAATAGAGCAAGGAGTGTTACAGGGCTCGGTTCTTGGGCCATTGCTCTACCCAATTTATTCCAATGATTTGATTGCCTGCTTTTCATAAGACAACGCTTTTCAAAAAAAACAGCCTATAATGCCTGCAAATTTTTAAAATTGACTAAGTAATCATCGAAAACAAGCTGCTATATTCTTGTATATTGTTTGTAATTTTTATTTTAGAGTTTGACATGTATATATTACTTTATACAAATTAGTTTAATAATTATTGGTTTGATGTTTTCTCCAATTATTTATGTATTTTGTATTTACACTAGTTAAATTGAAGAAATAAAATTATTATTTTTATGACTTGTTGTCTCACAGTATTCCTGTGGTTGTATTTTATACTGACGGGATTATACCAAGTCAGTACAAAAAATAAAAATAAAAAAAAAGGAAATGGAAAAAAAAAACAACTATTGTGTATTAAGAAATGATCTAACGATGCTACATGTTTTCAAAATGACCGATTTTTGGATGTTCCTGTGAATGTCTGTATTAAGTCTTAATTGAGCCAAATGCGGTGTAAACGTTGTTTGGAGTGAGACCTGTTACTGATATGACGAGAGGAACAATGATGAATCTTTCATGTTTCCACAGCCTTTTTACTTCCATTGATAAGTCGGTGTATTTGGCGATCTTTTCACTCTATTTCGCTTGGATGTTGGGGACAGCTATGTCAATTAAATAAGTGATTTTCTCTTTTTTGGATTGAAAGGTGATATGGGGTCTGTTTGCGGGGACTGTTTTATCTGTGTGGATGTCAATGTCCCAGTAAAGCTTGTAGTTTTGGTTTTCAAGTATGGATGTTGGTGTATAATGATAGTAAGGGTCTGTGTTCTCCGTTAGTTTGTATGTTGTGGCTAATGCTTGATGAACGAACTTCGCTGCTGAGTTGTGTCTCGCGGTGAATTCAGTTCCGGCCATTATTCTACATCCACTTGTTATGTGATCGATCATTTCTTCCTGCTGCTGACATCTGCTACACCTCTCGTCTTCAATGGTTGTGTCCTTGATGATGTGCTGTCGGTAGTTTCTGGTTGCTATGACTTTGCCCTGGATGGCAAGCAGGAAGCCTTCTGTTTCGGGGAACAGCTGCCCTTCTTGTAACCACGTATATGAAAGCTTTTTATGTATATGGTCTTGCTTTATGTGGTATCTGTGTCTTCCGTGAAGTGTTTTTTCAGACCAGGTATTCACCTTTTTTATTCGTGATTGGACGTGACTGTGTGCGTCTGCTGCGTGGCTTGTTTGAGACAGGACGGGCGGTGTATAATTTTGGTCTGCCTTCACTATTTCCTTGTGGAGGTTAATTTGTTTGTTGTGAAAGAATTTTCTGAGTTCGTAAATTTGTTTTTTATTTAGCGATTGTATGTTTATAATTCCCCTCCCTCCTTCTTTTCTCTCGATGGTGAGTCTTTTCTTGCATGCGTTAGGATGTAACTTCCTGTATTTAGTGAATTCCGAGCGTATGAGAATGTTAATGTTTTCTATGTCTGTGTGTGACCATTTAATTTTACCAAAAGAATACGTACGAATAGGTATGGCGAAGGTGTTAATAGCTTTCGTTAGATTTCTGGAATTCAGTTTTGTTTTTAGTAGCTTTGTGAGTCTGGTTTTAAATTCCGTCTTGAGCTCTGATTTAATATGAGTGTGGTTAATTTTGGTGTTTTGTTTGAAGCCTAGGTATCTGTACGTTTCTTCTTTAAGCATGTTATCTATAGTTTCATTGTTGATTGTTTCCCCCGTAGGGTGGTCTTTCCACTGTCCGTTGTTGATATGAAGTAGCTTGCATTTACTTTTACTGCCTTTGTGCTTGCACACAATTTTATGAGATCCACGTACAAGAGATGGTTTATTTTGTATCGGTTATTTTTTTGGTGTTTAATTTGGAATCCGAAATTTGCGTTATTCAGTGTGTTTGAGAGTGGAGTGAGGTAGAGGCAGAACCACAAAGTGGTGAGTGAATCTGCCTGGAATATACCTCCTCTGATGTAGATCTCTCTCTATTTCTTTTTGTGTTCTCAGGTTGATTTTAGTTTTCCACGTACTCATGATTTGCATAAGAAATTGCCTGATGTTTTTATTGACTTCATATAATTCTAGCACTCTGGTTAGCCAACTGTGGGGTATCGAATCAAAGGTTTTTTTATAATTTATGTAACCAGTATGAAGGTTTCTATAATTTTTCCTGGTGTGTCTCATGATGACGGTGTCTATAATTAGCTGCTCCTTGCATCCTCGGCTGTTTTTCCTGCACCCTTTTTGCTCTTCCGTTATAATGTTTTTGTATGCTAGATGTTGTTCTATTCTCCTGGTAATTGTGGCTGTGATGATCTTATATAGAGTTGGAAGGCACGTAATAGGTCAGTAGTTTGACGGGTCCTTATTGTCTGAATTTTTAGGTTTAAGGTATGTTATTCCTTGGTTGAGAAAACTGGGGAGTGGGCTAGGTTTTAAAATAATTTCATTAATTTGGCGAGTGAGAACTTCATGTGTGGAGGTAAACTGTTTGTACCAGAAGTTATGAATGTTATCTATTCCAGGACATCTCCAGTTATGCGTGTATTTAATTGTTTCTGCAACTTCTTGTGTTGTCATTGCAAAGACCTCTTATTCCTCCAAGCACTTGTGTCTGTCTTCTTCCGCTTTAATCCATGAAGCGTTATTATTGTGTAGTTTCGGTTCTGACCAAATACTTTTGCAGTATTCTGGGATGTCTTGTTTGGTCGGTGGTTCTATTACTCATGCCTTCTCATTGCTCATGATTTTTTGGTAGAACTGTTTTTCGCTTCTTCGAAACAGGTTGTTAGCGTCCTTTCTTTCATTTGATTCTTTGTATCTTCGGAGTCTTGCGGCTTACACGGATAACTTTTGCTTCAGATTGTCAAGGATTTCTGTAAGCGTGTGATCTGGAGATGCAGATTGGATTTTCTCTATACTTTGTGTGATACGTTTTGACTTGAGTAAGATGTCCCAGTTCTTTTCTGATTTTGTTAATTTTGTTTTTCATCCTTATCTGCCATTTGAATTTTTGTTTTATGTTGTTAGTGTTTCTGTGTCGTGGCGGGAGTCTCTGATTGTTCTGTGTCATCGTGGTTATAGCTGCTGCGTAGATCACTATATGAATGTCCTCAATTGTGCTCGCATTCGTTATGTACTCGGGAATTATGTGTTCGTTGATGGTCTTTAGGATTTTATGTGTGTCCCGTTTGAAGATTACACGAGGAATAGGATCTCACGTTGTAGGATCGGAGCCAGACCATTTGTTTAGATGTGCTTTATTTCTACTTTGATTGCTTGTGTGAGAGACGGTCCGAGGTGTATCTGTGTGTATGGGCTTTAGGCGAATGACTCACTTGTCTTGTGCGCTGTATGGTGATTGTCGTGGGTTGTTGCTGGGTGCTTCGCCCCCACTGAGCATTGAGTGAGGTTGTAGATCCTCTTGAGCAAAGTTGGGCTGGTTTTTATATGGGATCAGTTCGGCATCTGCCCTACTGTCCTCAATGTTTGGTTGATGAATGTTTAGTTCAGCAGCTACCATAGCTTTGATGTTTTGCAGTGCGAGTGGGGTGAGCTTACTGGTTTTATTGATGACTCTTTTTTGATCTGTTACTCTCTATTCTGAGATAAGTGATTTGTATTCTGGATATTGTGCTATGAAAAGTGTATGTAGTTTATGTCCGTATCCTGACGAAATTGTCTTAAGTTTGGTAGCGGTGTAGTAGGAATGCATTACCGTTCAATTCATTGCATCTGCCCATTTTAACCTCTTCCTTAGTTTACCTGCCTTGGTAGTTGCAGGTAGTCGTTGCGATATATCCGCTGTTGTAATGGACTCATGTTGTTGTGTTTGGTTAGCATCTGTGTCAGATTTATTTGTGTATCCATTTGGGCAGCGCATGATCGGTTCGCTCGATTCGGTAATGCGGCTCATGCGTTGCCCTACCATTCCCGCTTTGGTGGGTGCCAGCTTAGCCGGCAAAACACTTTCGATGAATCTATTTTCCTTTGCCTGGTCGTGATCGTTTCGGTCGAGCTGTTCTTTCCCGTAGCGTCCTCGACCGTTACGTTGCTCGCCCGATGCTTTGTTGTTTGGACTGATTGTGGTGTTAGAAGCTCAAAGTGCCCCGACATTGGATCGCCTGTTAGTATAAGGTAGATCATTTTATTGTGTGTTTGTTTGTCTATTATTGTTGGTCTCTCTTTAATGCACATCTGTTTTGTTCTTGTTGTTCTTGGTTTTGAGAAAATATGGAAGATGTGCTTCTGGGCTTCCGACAGAGCAAATATTTCTACGCTCGTTCCGTATGTAGTGGTTTTGCTCATGAACTTATAATAGTTGTCGAAGTCCTTCATGTCGTCGTCGTGAAATAACGAAAATATCTGAAATTCCGACCAGTTTTGTCGTAGGTATTTTAATGCGTCTTCTCGAAGTTTGGTATGATTGTTTTGATGGCCGTATATGTGCAAGCTGACTGATCGGAACAGACAACTTCCGTCTCCAACAATGTCGGCTCTGATGAAATTCTCGGGAATAGGTTCAGCTGTAGCAGTTTTTTCGGCAAAGGCCCGCCTATTCAGCCTTTCGCCACCACCGTCCCGCATGCTGTCACCTTGAGCAGTGGCTCCAAAGGTGCCCTGGCGATCCAGGTAACTTGGGTCCGTTCTAAATTAGACTACTCTTATAGACGGGTGATACCAAGTCTATTAGTAGGTTTATGTTATTTTTGATTCAGAAAGGCTCTCATTAGGTTACAAGTATGTAAGATGACAGCTTTTTGAGATTGTGTAAGAACATTCTATTCTATGTTTTAAATTATTTCCAAAAGATTCTGGTGTGATTCCTGTCACTGAAATTATGAATGGTAGTATAATAACTTGTTTTTGTTTCCATGTTCTTTCTATTTCGATAGCTAATTCTTGGTATTTTTTTCGGCATATTTTTAAATTACGTTGGTATTAGAAGGTACAGCTATATCGATAAGTTATTTTGCTTTTCTTAGGCAAGAAAGTTATATCCGGTCTATAGTGCATTACAGTTTTATCTGTATATATCGTCAAATCCCAATATAATTTATAATTTTGTGTCTCTAATACTGATTGTGATGTATATTTGTAATACGGTTGTTGATTTTCGTGTATGTTGTATTTTATGCTGAACGCTTGGTTTATTATTTTTGCAACTACATTGTGCCTATTTGTATATCCTATTCCCGCTAGCAATTTACATCCTGGTAAAATATGGCCAATTGTCTCTGGATAAAGACGACACTTTCGACATTTATCATTTATGATTGAAGTATCTTTTAATATATATTTCTTATAATTACTTGTTGCAATAACTTGGTCTTGAATTGCAATTATGAATCCTTCATTCTCAGGGAACAACAGACTTTTTGTAGAAACTTATATATCAGGCTTTTACTTTATTGTTCTTTATTTACGTTATTATAATACCTGCCATGAAGCGGTTTAGACGACCATTCTTTCTTTTTCTGATCTATTATGTCTTGCTTAATATCCAGTTCTTCGTCATTTGTTAAATTTAGGGGTGAATAATTTAGATTGTTTTTATTTTGAAAGCATGACTTTAATTTTTCTTTTTGATCCAAGAGCAAGTTATGTAAGTCTATAATACCTCTACCTCCTTCTTTTCGATTTAATGATATTCTTTCTTTACAAGAATTTGGATGCAACTTTCGGTGTTTTGTTGATTGAGATCTTATCAAAATATAGATTTTCTCTATATCTGTTTGTGTCCATCTTATAACAAACGAGTACGTTAATAAAGGAATTGCGAACGAATTAATAGCCTTAACCATATTTCTCGAATTAAGTTTTGATTTGAGAATTTTTTCTAATCGATATTGAAATGTGCTTATTAATTCATTTTTGATTTTTGTATTATTCATAGTAGTATTTTGACCAAAACCAAGATATTTATATAGCTTGTTTCTTTCTAACTGTTGTATTATGTTTTTATCAAGTGGCATTTCTTCGTTTTCTTTTTTCCACTTACCCCGTTCTATGTGTAATATTTTACATTCATTCATACCAAATTCCATGATAATATCCTTTAATATTTTTTCAGAAATTTTTAGAAGTCCCTGCATTTGGTGTATAGTAGAAGCATATATTTTTATATCATCCATATACATTAAATCATTGATTTTATGTTGAACATTGCCTTCTATAATTGCATATCCATATTTAGATGTATTTAGTATATTTGATATATCTGATTCCACGTTTAATATCAATGAAATCAGTTTCTATAATGTCTTTGTTCGTGTTCAATATTATTTTAGTTTTCCACGTTTTCATAATAGTAGACAGAAATCGCCGAATTTTTGGGTGTATTTTGTAAATTTCCAAAGTCTTTTTTAGCCAGTCATGGGAAACCATATCATAGGCTTTTTTATCTGTTTTATATTGATATCTATATATGTTACGTGAAAATTATGCATATGTTTGTGCTCTTTTCATTGTTATGGTGTCTATTATCAATTGTTCTTTACATTCCTGTGTATTTCTTTTGCTTCCCTTCTGTTCTTCAGTGATTAGGTTATGTTTATTTAAGTAATTTTCAATTTTATTGGAAATCATAGCTGTAATAATTTTATAAATTATTGGTAGACAGGTAATCGGTCGATAATTTTGTGGATCTGAAAATTCTTCATTTTTAGGTTTTATGAAAGTTTTACCCCCAGTGATGAATTCTGGTGTAAGGTCTGGATTTTCGATAATTTTGTTTATTTGGATAGTGCGATATTCATGGACTGTTGTAAATTGTTTAAACCAATAGTTTTGTACACTATCTGCTTTTGGATGTTTCCAATTATGTGTTTTATTAATTACTGCTAATATATCTTCGTTAGTAACCAGGTATTCTGTCTGTTCTTCTGTACATTCTTGTCTCTTAAATTCATCAATTGTCTATTTGGCGTTCTGGTTGTAGTTTGATGGTTTTGATCACATTTGACTCCACTATTGTGTTATTTGCGTTTTACTTAGAGATATTGTATCTGGTATATTGGTGTTTGTTAAGTTTGTATAGAATTGTCTTTCTTTGTTTCTAAATATCATGTTTTGAGTTTTCCTTTCATTAGATTCATTATACCTTTTAAGACGGGCTGCGTACACTGAGAGTTTTTGTTTTAGGCTTTCTAACGCTTGTTTTACTATTTCTTGGCTGTTGTTCATTATTATATGTTTAATTTTTTTAGTTAAAGAGGTGTTTTTGTTTTCATGTAGATATTGCATTGTTCTACCAATGTCTTGTCTTAGTTTATTAATTTTTGTTTCCAACCTAATTTGCCATTTTGGCCTTCTTTCTGTTTTATATTTATTGTGGTTCCCGTTATTTACATTTTGTGATGATAGTTGCGTAGGCACAGGCATATATAACCATATGTATTCCCTCTAATGCAGGATTGTCCTCTAAATAATCTTTCATAATTTTTGTGTTAATTATTTTTAATATGCTTTCTGTATTTTTATTTACATACAATTTAGGCAGTACAGGTCTAGCCATTGGGTTGCTCCCTTTCGGGTTGATCTTCTTTATTAGGGTCTTTATACACTGTTGAAAGCTGATTATATATGGATATGTTGCTATTTGCTTGTTCTGTGTTTTCTTCTGTGGTTTATCTAGATACACTTTTTCTTAGTTATTTTGTAGGTTCTACTATTTCTTTGGCTATCTCTTTTTTGTTTACTTAATTTGAAATGACGTTATTCTATTGTTTTTCACTATTACTCTTTTTTGGTCTATAAGTCGCTGTTCAGTTACCTTGTCACCCAATTCAGGATATATCTTTATAGACTCCTTGTATAGTTCATGTCTATATCCAACGAGTAGACCATAATATTACTATAGAAATACACAGGGATGTAAAGATCAATTGATAATAATAATAATAATTATTATTTTTATTATTTTTATGATTTGTCATCTCACAGTATTCCTGTGGTTGTATTTTATACTGACGGCATTATACCAAGTCAGTACAAAAAATAAAAATAAAAAAAGGATATGGAAAAAAACTATTGTGTATTAATAAATGATCTAACGATGCCACATGTTTTCAAAATGACGGATTTTTGGATGTTCCTGTGAATGTCTGTATTAAGTCCTCATTGAGCTAAATGCGGTCTAAACGTTGTTGGGGTGAGACCTGTTACTGATATGACGAGAGGAACAATGATGACTCTTTCCTGTTTCCACAGCCTTTTTACTTCCACTACCAAGTCGGTGTATTTGGCGACCTTCTCACTGTATTTCGCTTGGATGTTCTTGTCGTTGGGGACAGCCATATCAATTAAATAATAAAAAATAAATTTTTTGGATTGAAAGGTAATATCGGGTCTGTGTGCGGGGATTGTTTTTTCTGTGTGGATGTCAATGTCCCAGTAGGCCTTTAGTCTTCGTTTTCAAGTATGGATGTTGGTGTATAATGGTAGTAAGGGTCTGTGTTCTCCGTTAGTTTGTATGTTGTGGCTAATGCTTGATGAACGAGCTTCGCTGCTGTGTTGTGTCTTATTATTCTTATTATCTTATTATTATTATTATGACTTGTTGTCTCACAGTATTCCTGTGGTTGTAATTTATACTGACGGGATTATACCAAGTCAGTACAAAAAATAAAAATAAAAAAAAGGAAATGGAAAAAAACAACTATTGTGTATTAAGAAACGATCTAACGATGCTACATGTTTTCCAAATGACCGATTTTTGGATGTTCCTGTGAATGTCTGTATTAAGTCCTAATTGAGCCAAATGCAGTGTAAACGTTGTTGGGGTGAGACCTATTACTGAAATGACGAGAGGAACAATGATGACTCTTTCCTGTTTCCGCAGCCTTTTTACTTCCATTGATAAGTCGGTGTATCTGGCGATCTTCTCACTGTATTTCGCTTGGATGTTCTCGTCGTTGGGGACAGCTATGTCAATTAAATAAGTGATTTTCTCTTTTTTCGATTAAAAGGTGATATCGGGTCTGTTTGCGGGGATTGTTTTATCTGTGTGGATGTCAATGTCCCAGTAGAGCTTGTAGTCTTCCTTTTCAAGTATAGATGTTGGTGATAATGGTAGTAAGGCTCTGTGTTCTCCGTTAGTTTGTATGTTGTGGCTAATGCTTGATGAACGACCTTCGCTGCTGAGTTGTGTCTTATTATTCTTATTATCTTATTATTATATTATTATTATTATTATTATTTTTCCCTTTTTCTCTATTTATTGAATGGGTTGTATCAGTGTTATCGGTCACTTCGACAAGATAACACTTCAAACGGGGATGCTTAATATTATTCTTATTATGATTACTATTATTATTATTAATGTAACGAACATTATAATGGTAATAATTTAGAAATAATGTAGCATAGTGGTATGTAAAATTCATTTGTTATTATAACATTTTACTTGAATACGTGATAATATACGTTGTAAAAACCTCTGAGCCAAAAAGACTATATTGCTGACAGACGAGTAAACGCCTGAAGAGGGTTTTGTATAAAGTTCACATTTAAATAATCTATATTTTTAGGACAATTTGTCAAGGGATTTGTATATCTACTGAAATTTTCACAAAAGGATGCACATTTATTATTTTAAATTAAATAATTTACGATCGACAATATAAGTAAATAGGAATAAGTAGCCTTCATTTAAATTCCATTGTCGCAATAGACATACGTACATTATTTACTATTTTCCTACATCCTGTCTTTAAAAATGTTCACTGTCGTCGACAAAGTAAAAGTAATTTCTTAAAAAAGGCTTACAAAGAAAGTGTAGACATGTGCGCATTAATTTTATGGCCTGATGTACATAATTGAACAAGTTAAATAAGTCGGCACGCTTGATTTTCCTTGCAAAATATGTTGTTGCTATAGTACCTAGATCTAGATTATTAAATATTTTTTAACAATGTATCGTGTTTTGGCTTTTAATAAAACTAATTATTTCCTGTAAATAACGTTTAATTTATACTTCGTGCATGTTCTCACGATCAAGTGTCGTGCCATATTGTTTAGGGTTATAGGTATTAAAGTTCTCAAGTATAAAACCCTTTAAAATAAACTTATTTAAACTGTTTTTAATACTAAAATAGATCAGTTCATAGATTAAACGGCTATCTAAAACAGAAGAAAATAAATTTACTTTCCAAAATCATAATCGGTAATATAATTTCTCTACTGCATTACGTTTTTAATAATGTTATACAAAACAGTTCTACTTATAAACAAATATAAAACATAGGTATATTAAATTTTAGCGCCTAGGCATTACTTTTACATTTGAAGATCAACAAATATAATTAGAGACCGACCAATTAATCGACTTTGGCTTCGGCTATTATTTCAGTGTTCGGCAAATAACCGGCTTGGGCCAAAATTTAGCCGAAGCTTTTCCCGAAGCCAAAGGTGCACGCTCCCAAATAAAAATTAATTTTATTATGAATACTGGATATCTTATTTAAAATAATATCTGCTTTGAGAAATGCAGTTAATTTCTAACCCTTACCTGCGCTTAAAACAGACTGCGAAAACATTTTTATCAACACCTCCCACCTGTAGCTAGTGAACAGTTATTTAGTTCAGCTGGCCAATTTCATACTGACAGAAGAATCTCAGTATAATACACAACTTTTTAATTTTAATTAATAGTTACCCACTTTTCTGCTCTTTAGTTATTTTATTATTATTATTATATATATTAAGAACCAAAGTATTATCTGTGTATTATAATATTGTTTCTTGGTAATAAATTAAATTTAATTTTTTATTCGTTTTATAATGATAATGACAACTCGTCATCTAAGAGAAACAATAATTGTTTTATCCAAGAATAAAGTTACCTAATATAGCTGTTTTCCGAAGAGACGGCATAACTCAAAAATTATCGTTTTTCAGTAGAAGCGTTTGAAAATTTGATGAAATAATTACTTTTTTTAATATGAACGGTAAAACGTTGGGAAATAAATTGTATCATGAATGTTTACGCCTTTAAACATATGTTTTGATATCAATAAACGTTCCTAAGTAGAATATTGTTGCGAAAAAAATGTGTTTTTGTGTCATTTATTTCAAAATAATACAAAAATATGCATTTTGTTTTCAACATTATCTTAACCTGTTAGGCAGGGACCATGTAATAGTATTAAAATAACCTGAAACAAATCTGAAAATAGTGAAAATTGAAACATGGTAAAGTCTAAAGCCAGTTTGTCATTTTCTCTTTTTTTTTCACTCAATTCTCTTTCTTTTAAATTATTTTCATATTTATTTGTAATAACTTTAAGCGGACATATTTTGTTGTATGGACAGGTAGTCTGTGTTTGTTGAACTAGAAAAATGAGTAATTATTAAAATCAATAAATCACAAAACTTCTTAACTAACTGTTCATAATTTGTGAAATTTAAGGCTAATTAAGATTTTTCCTGAATAATGTCGAAGGCTAACAACGTAATAGCATAAGATACAGAGTAATTATCTAATATATCGTCTTAAATGAACTATCAACGCCAAACATTTTTTCAAAAGGTTCGGTGATTTTGCCCATTAAGAAAATCAGTTCTATGAATGCGTATTCAATTATATAAATTAGGAAATAAATGGAGCTTAATAGACTATACCAGAAGTTATATGAATATGTATTCATTTAGTTAAATCAGTAACAACCCGTTTAATACAAATTTAAATTTAAATAACAGTTAATTACGGACAATATTTAGTTGCTTGGGGTTTGGAAATACAGCTAATACTTCGAACAGACGATTCACCAAATGTTAAAAACTACCCCTTCAATGAATCTCAACTTCTTCGATTTCTGTGAAACAAAACGCCCGTGACTGAAGCTGTTGGCCTCGCACAACGTCCAAAGTTGCCAGTCCGTGACAGACGGATCGGCTGATTAAATTTATGTAAAGATCAGCATAATTTTTGTATTGCATTTTTATACAAATAGACACTAAGTCAAGAATTGCCTCGATTTTCATTTTAATTTATTTTTTTGATAACTGTTCGATTAATCTGTATTTTTCCTTATCCCTTGTATTTTAAGTGATATTTGTTTTCATATATTGTGTTAATGAGGAACAGTTTCGTTTTTATATCTAATAATTTTTATTTTAAGCAATTCTTTTTGAAAGATCTCTACATTCTTTTGAATTCAATATTAATATTTCAGACTGACCCCCGAAACAAGCTCTAGAAGTTCTACAATAATTCAGGTAGAACCCTATAAGTTTTCGGAAAAGTATTTGGGTGACCAATTATTTTTAGGTAATTTTAATAGTTCCCTTGTTTGCGAATATGATATGGCAAACATACAACAAAAAACATTCTTTGTTATTTATATAAAAAACAAACTTAAAGGTATTCTTCATACTTTTGAATCTACATTTCGGTGAATCGAAATCTTACATTCCACATCCCGTATTCAAGACCTTCAACTACTTAAACAATTTGCAAATAAGTCCCCTTGACATTCTTCCACCGATTACCATTATTAAATGCGAAGATGCATGCTAGTATTAAAAAATTACTAAATTTAAGAACAGGAGAACAAAAATTAGCTCAGACAAGCCTTATTGAAACAATGGCTTTAAATAGCTTGCTAATCTCAATTTAGGACAGCTCATAAGAGCTAGCAATCTTATGTCACTCTTAGACGCATAGTCAAGGCAGCTTCAAATATCTTATTTTGAAAATCAAAAAACAATTATATCAACTCCACAAAAAATGACACCCTTTAATAACAAGCCACCAACTCACCCAACTAAATGCTCAACTTTGTTCGTATTGGTCACCTCAACAATTCAATGCAGACAATTATTTTTCTCCGCAATGTTCTAATTTTAAATTTCCAAGAACCTAAGTTCTCATTTCAATATACCACATATTCGTTGGTTAGTTTTTTATAAAATAAATAATTTTATTAAAATAGGCATGTTATTAACAATGCGCTCAATTAAAATTAGTTTAGTCCTCGGCCTGTAAAGTTTCAGAAAAATCCACAACACTCTGCAAATAATCAAACAAAGCCTGATGTAAATTCCGAACATGCATACGCAAGTGCGTACCTTAATAATTATAATGACGATGTTGAAAACTCTGATTTCGAAATCAATTATTACCAAAAGGAAAGCGATGTCTGCCATAATTCTTTTGCTGACATGAATCCCAAAAACTACCAGGATTTTCTTACACTCCCTTACGATTTACCACTCCCTGGATACTATAACTTAGGATCTGACAAAAATTCTATGGATGCCCACTTGAACTTTCCGGAGCACGCATTTCTATAGACTAAAGAATAATGCTTTAAATAAATTTAAATTGCCCATACACTAAAGTGGGAATTTAGATTTTCAAAGAAAAAACTGTACAGCATTTTATTTCAAGGAATTACAGACCAAAAATTATCAATTCTATCAACTCTTACCTCATTTAATTTCGGAGACACCCCTAAAGTACACGTTTATAATATTAATATCGAATCATCGATGTGTAATTGATTTCAAATCAATAGAACTAATTATCAACTTTAAAACAATACCTTTACACAAAGTAACAAAGGAAAAAGTGGCAACTAATTCGAACAATAATACGAAAAATAATAATTAACAAAAACCTAATACTATAGCCTTAGAAGGTAGGACAGAAAAGCTATTTGAATAATAAATACGGACGCCATACTCTTTACGCAAGAGCAAAAAAAGTTAGATGAACCCACTCAATAGTTAAATGCAATGACTGAAACTGTAAACTTGTCTAACATGTTTATTGAATCCTTTGTCTCATGAACATGTAATTAAACAAACCTTTCCTTTAACTCTGAAACAAACCTAAACTAGCTATGACAGACTTACCTCAATATCAAACCAACTACGAACTGACCATTTACGTCACTAAGAAAAATATTAAAGAACAGAATTATACCTTAATTTTTCTGACATTATATCTAGAAGGTGACAATCTAACATTAACAAATTAAGCTAAACACTCGGTCGAAACTAACAATGCTAGACTTGTCTTTTCAAAATCATAAAAACGAAGTAAAAACACATATAAATAAAATACTAGACCAAAGCATCTTTCGTTCTTTGAATTCTTCGTGGTTCTCCCCCATCTAACTTAAATGGCGTCAAGTAATCAACTACCGCAAGCTTATTGATGTCGGGACATGCGACAAGTATCCTCCCCCTAATACTTCCGAGTTCCTAGACCAGTTTGGAAAATGTGAGTACTTTACGACTCCGGATTCCTTCGAATCGAGATAGACCAAAAAGATGTATCTAAAATAGTCTTTTCTATTGAGAATGAGCACTATGAGTTCACTCGAATGTCATTCGGGTTGAAAATGCCCCTTACACCGTTTAGTGTAGTTATGAACAGTATTATCCTCGGCATTCAAAACGGGTGATATTTAATCTATGTGAACCTCTTTACATGAATAATCTTAAAATCTAGCCAGACAAATGCGAGTTCTTAAAAAAAGAGATTGCTTATTTTGGGCATCTCATTACTAAAGATGGAGTAAAACCAAACCCCTACACTACCTACAACTCCAAAAACATTAAAACCTTTTTCGGATAACATTCCTTACTTTCCCAAGACTTTAAAACCACTTACAAAAATATGTCCAATTCGACTTAGGCTCAGAATATCTAATTTTTTCAACGATTTAAAAAAAGCTCTTATATCCGACCCAATTTTAATACATGCCAATTTTCAAGAAACTTTTATCCTCACTACCGATGTCAGCGAATTTGCCAGCAGAACAGTTCTTTCTCGAGGTCATACAGGAAAGGATCTACTCATAGCATACGCTTCTAGAATCTTGTGTAATGCTGAGACCAAATACTTAATTACAGAAAGGGAACTACTCGCTGTAGACTTGGCTATTAAGATAGGCAGACCCTACCTTTTCAGACAAAATTTTGTCGACACAACAGACCCTTGACATTTCTTAATAAAAGATCTAGGAAACCGTTTAGCCTGGCGCCTAAATCTTAACTTTAGAAAAGTACACATTACACGAAAAACTAAGAATTTGGAACCAAACGTTGGTTAATTAATGGTATTGGCAGCATTTTTAAATCAATTACCGACAATCTCTTCGGATGGCGAACACGACAATGAATGTATCGGTAAAATTAGCCACGATAAACTCGAAATTTACTTAAAAAACAAATATCGGTTGTATCATCGATAATAATCGAAATATTATCGAAATTTCCAGATCTATTGATAATGTTATGAATGCCATAATTTTCTATGAAGGTGAAGTGAAGACTGTAAATCTTTGCGAGTTTTAAATGGAAAATTTCGTATTTTTAGAGAACTCTCTTATTCACATTTTAAGTGCTATTACTTTTGTACATTTAGGAATTTCACATAGTTCTAAAATGGCACCAACAAATTTAGTCAACTCTTTTCAAGAAATCTCGCGATCAAAAGTTGTTCATTATCTTGACATCATAAATGTAGAAGCTTATCAAACAGATACTAAGGTTATACTTGCCCTTAATCTAATACTAGTCGAACTGGTAACCTGTACCTTAACTGTACATCGTACCAAAAGGCATTGTAAGTTGCAAAGAAGCGCAGATCAACACCAAAATCCGTTCCGTTTCCGACGTCCTTCAGTGCCTTGTTGGAATCCAAATATTACGTTCACAAGCTTGATGGAAACTATTGGCTCATCATGGTTTTAGAACTTGTTTCAATGACCGTCAAATTTGTAGAAAGGGAACTCGTCAAAAAATCTTAAAAGCAATTCGGTACTTAAACTGCAACCATACTGTAATGCATTCGTTAGAACCACCCGAACCCGTTCCAAATACTTTGTGGAAGGATACAAAAACATCACGTATAGAAGCCATACCGTCATCATCTATCGCCACCAAAGCTGAAACTAAGAAGTTAAGTCCAGGCCCAGTTAAGGAAGCTGATCCCAAGAGACATGCCAGCGTCCATCCAGAAGACACTATAGGAGAGGAATCTCTCTAGATGTTAGCGCCATCCATAAAACTTGCTGCAAAGCAACAACTTTTTTATGAAACGGGGAACTGTTATATTGGTTTCCCATGACCTTCAAGCAGCAGGAGTGTCGGCAAACCCGACTAGGGATTGCGACATTCTTAAAAACGCCGCATAAGCAGTACGTCAGCAGAGGTCAAGACATAGAGACATTCTCACAAGCATCAGCACTTTTATTTGCATAAATAGTTTCAATCCAAATATAGACAATTAATTAGAATCTTTGTTTTAACAAGCTACTATGCTAGTTTGATATTTAGTAGTTTTTGTAACTTAAATAAATATAGTTTTTTTTTGTGAGTAGTGAAGTTATCAGGTTAACATATATATATATATATATATATATATATATATATATATATATAAATATAAATATATATATATATATATATATATATATATATATATATATATATATATATATATATATATATATATATATATATATATATTTATAAATATATATATATATATATATATATATATATATATATATATGTATATACATATATATATATATATATATATATATATATATATATATATATATATATATATATATATATATATATATATATTTATATATATACACCGTTGCGACTAAAATGGGATGATTTAAAGTAAATTACCTCAATCCGAAAGAATTTCGTTAGGGAGTTTTCGCACGTCAAATTAAAAATATATATATACTCTTATTATTTTGAATACAAAAATGTTGCTTTAAGAGAAGAGGATGGAATTTCATACGTTAATTAGTACTGTAAAAGGGCTCGACTGCTGATAACATGTAATCCTGAGGCCAAAATAAAACGATGTAAACTAACTTACCTTTCTCCAAAAGTCTTTTGTTAGGGGGCTATGATACACCAAAATTTAAGAAAAAACTCAATGAAAAATGTCGCTTTTAGTGAAAAGCATGAAATTTGGTACGTGAGTTAGTACTGTAAAAAGACGTTTTTGACATATTTTTTTGGATGGTAGCTGGTAGGCAAGTGTGTAGACATTGATTCATCACATAAAAATGCTCGTATGTTTTACCTGTTTAACGATCAGCTTATAAATTAAATAATTCTACCACAAATATTTTTTGTCCTTTAATCATTTTCGCTACATGTAATATTTCCGACAGAATTTCTTTTTACTTCCCTCGTAAAATGGAAGTAAAAAAATCACCGTTCGGGATTTTTTTCAGATCTTTCCGTTTCGGGGTTCCTAGATGCCGAAAAACATTCTGAATTCCGTTAATCTGTCTTTTCACGCCATATCTAAAAAATTAGTTAGCCGATTGTTTTCAAATTTTGGTCAAAAATTAAAGGTCATATAGGAAACACCTGGTAACATTATGCTAAAAATCCAGGATAGCAAAACAAATTGGAGCCTGGTGAAATGTTAAAAAAACTATTACTAAGAAATTGTTTATCCTATTTATCTCAAACTTTGCACAAAAATAAAGTATTATGTTGGAAACAACTAGTAAAATTTTGGTATGAATCCAAGATGGCGGAACAAAATGGTGGTTTAATAAAATTATTTAAAATTCTGGCTGAAAAACTCCTTAGTAGATTGATTTCAAATTATGTGTCATAACTAATTGTAGAATAGAGATGAACTAGTAAAATTGCGGTACTAACTCAAGACGGCGGAACAAAATAGCGGCCAAATAAAATGTTAGCAATCGTAAAAAAATCACCCTCTCAGGTTTTAAATATATCTTCAAGTTTTAGCGTCCCTAGATGCCAAAAAATATTTTTTATCAAAAGCTACTACAGATTGGCTACAAATTTTAGTCAAAAGTTAAGGGTCGTATGGTATGAACTGGTAATATTTGAGTAAAAATTCAATTAGTCCATAACAAGATGCCGGCCTAGTGAAATGTTAAAAAAACTATTACTAAAAAAACTGTGTACCCAATTTACCTCAAATTTTGAACAAAAAACGGGTGTTACATAGGAATGAACTGATAGAACGGCGGCGTAACAAATATTTAAAAAATCAACCTCAAAGAACTACCTGTTAGATTACTTTCAAATTCTGTGCAAACATTAAGTGGGATATAGAGAAAAACTGATGAAGTTGTGGTACGAATTCAAGATGGCGAAACAAAATGGCGAACAAATCAAATTTTTATAACGTAAAAAAATGTATTCAATTGACTTTAAATTTTGCAGAAATATTAAATATGATATTTGGTTAAACTGGCACGAATTCAACTTGACGTAACAAAATGACAATGTGTTTCAATGTAAAAACGACTTATTAAATTTATTTATAATTATGCCCAAAAATTAAGTGTCACTTGTAAAATATTGGTAGGAATCCAATATGATGGAACAAAATTGCGCCCAATAAAAATGTTTAAAAAGGCAGTATATATGTGTTACTAAATGATTATATACTAAACTTAGTTGGGGCACACGGCACTATTCCGAATAAAAAGAAAGATTTATAACGATGGAAGTTCCGGGTAAAGGAAAGTATCAACATAAACTATATTAAATACTGTAAATCGTAAATTGCTGTAAAGATATAATATCGGCCGACACCGACATCGAACAATGCTATTAATAGACTGCGCTCTCCAAAAGAATTGTCCTTTCCTCGTCCTTGCTTAGGTAACTTCGTCACCGTACGAATCATACCTCATCGAATTAACAGGATAGATTGAAGGTGCCTTTTTGGAATTTATGGTATATACTACAGTGAAGTTCATGCTGTACGGTCGATAAGCAACAAGTTTGCTATCTGTCAATCTATGTCTTATTGGATGTATTCGTTTTGCCAATTTCATTTAGATTTCTGTCAAATCTCCAAATCAATTAAGTAACTGCAAAATATCATTTGATTCTGATTTGCTCTTTGTTAGATCATGAATATACTTAATTTGACATACCCCCCCTAGGCTTTGCCCACTGTACATCTATGACTTCTCGATGAAGAATCCTTAGAGAAAATGTTTTTTTTTGCCCATTCTTACGTAACAATGAGCATAACAATAATACAATAGACGTAAACGGGTCCGGTAAACAATCCTGACAGTCGATTTTTTCATATTTTATTTTTTTTTCAGAAAGCACCTATTTGTAATAGTATATTTCAAAAATAAAAATTGCGGAATATGCAAGAGTTTTCCTAAAAAAAATAAATTAAATATCACACTTTGATCACATTTGACAGCCTTAAAAACTAAAATTTAGCAACGTTGCCAGATTTTAAATTTACCAATTGGTTAAAGGAAATGAAATCACTGAATTGAAAATAAGTTTAAAAAAGAAAGTTTAATCAAAACCAAGTAAAACAATAACAAACCTTACCAAATATAATGTAATAACTGAATAATAAAATAAACTTAAAATTTCATACTTTTACAAAGTAAGAGTATTTTATTTCAAATTGAACAAAAAAATTTAAAAAAATCATTTTCTAAATATTTCAACAAATTTAACAATAAAAAAAAACAAAACTAATATTTTTTGGCAATTTGTCGGGTTTCTTTGATATGCCGTTTTTCCGAAAAAGCCGTTCCACATGAACTGATCTACATATTCAGGCAAAAATTTTGAACCGATCACACCCAGTCTCCTAAGATACTGTTTAAGGGTGGACCAATAACCTTCAATTTGATTAGTACAGACACCAGTTTGCGGATCTCGAAAAAAACGGCTGTGGTTTACTGTTTGATGTTTGTAGCCCAAATGTTGAAGGTTATTATATCCCCTCCATTCGTCGGTCCAGATTTCAGATCCTGGTCTTACAATATCCTGGATAACACGAATCAATGTACCAGCGGACCTATCTGGTATATATTTTACATGCGACCCCGATGGTATTTTCTTTTGATTACAACTGATTCATCTATTTGCACTAAATGACCCTCACCTCCTAAAATAAAAGATAATATTTTTGAATATCCTCTCTTCGTCAATAAACGTAAATATTACTTACCAAGTAAAAACCTCTCCTCATTTTGTAATAATTTCCAACTTAGAATATCCCTAAAATAACGATATTGTTGAATAATTGTCAATTTAGAAATCCCCATTATGGTCGCTGCCGAACCCGCTCTTACTTCACAACATCACAGCCACATTATTTGTAAAATTTGTCTTAATGGGATAGACATTTTTGAAAAAAACGTATCAGCAAAAAGGCCATAATCCTTTTTACAATTCTTGCAATAAAAACAGGAATTTACGGAATTTGTAAGATTTTTCTGCCTTAAAACACAAATCCGACGGCAATTTCTATTTTTGCACCTAGAATTATTCTTTAAAAGACCAATTTCTTGAAGATATTGCACTAATTCGGCATCCGATTTATTGGTAATTTCATAAATATCATTTATGCTATAAATTTCCATTTTTAAGTCCAATAGTTTTAAAAGACTGTCAATTAAAAAGTCCAAGCTACAAAACCGAATGTAAATCTAACAACATCGCAGTGGCTTTAATTTTTGACAAGTTACGTCTGTTATACAGCATTGCCACATATTGTTGTTCATCTTCAAACCAATGTAATCAAATGTTTTTTCCTAATGGCTTTTCAAAACATTTTCAATGAAGAAAATCGAATCAAATCTAACCAAAAAAAAGTATACAATTTTTTGGGTCCGGTAACCTATCCTGACAGACGATTTTTGCATATTTTATTTTTTTTCTAGAAAGTACCCATTTGCAATATTACATTTCAAAAATAAAAATTGCGGAATATTCAAGAGTTTTCCTAAAAAAATTAATCAAAAGTCACACTCGGTCACAATTTGATAGCCTTAAAATGAAAAATTTAGCAGATTTTAGATTTACCATTTTGTTAAAGGAAATGAAATGACCAATTGAAAATTATTTGGACAACAAAATTGTAATTATTTATTGTTATTATTATAGTTTCAATGAAGGTTTTATTGACGAACCTGGGCTAACCTAACGTTAGCGGGACAGATACACCTAACAGTATAGTTTCTGTTACAGAAACATCTCCTTTACAATATAGACTCGGAGAAAACCTAACCAATCCTAACCTAATCTAATCCGCATTTTTATTAATTATAAGTTTTGTTATAAAAAAATTGAGTTTTACGTGTATCATAACGTGTATAGGTATTTCTTTAATTATGAATATGGCAACGTCGCACATAAAATTAAAAACAAGCATGGCGGTGGGAACAGTCGGAAAGATGTTTGAAATCAAAATTACCTATTGATTTGTATAATAATTACATCTTAAAGTAAATTTTGAGTGCTGATGAGAGTTTTCCACACATTTTCTCAATTTGGTGGATAAAAACTAAAAGAAACAAAAATAAACGAGATTTAAGAGTTTCAACATAGTTTACCGAAACCGACGTAAACAATAAACAGCTAACACTATATAAAATTACACGAAACCACTAATTTGGTTTTCTTAACACAAAATCATTAACGCTTATTTTGTCCCAAATAATTAGTAGGGCACTACGTCGTGACTAAATGCCTTCTCCTGCACTCACTATTACGAATAAACTCCAAAACATTACATACATAACGTAAACGTAAAACAAAAATGTCAGAAGAAAATAAACGGTTTCTGTACACGTGATAATCTTGGTAAAATATCACCCCAAAGGTACGTAATAGGTCACAACTTCGTCAACAAAAAGTTGACAATACTTCGTAAAAGTAATGCAATTCAATACAATAACTTTTTAACAGCACTCCGTAAGAGTAGTGTGCAAAATACATTAATAACACAAAAAAAAATAGTTAAACAAAAATAGACCGCACTGGCACTATGGAAACGTAGCGATTGAAATCATACCTGAACTGTAAGGTATCTTAATTATTGAAACACGAAAGTGTCAACATAAGCTATATTAAATACTGCAAATCGTTATTGTAAATACATAATATCGGCCGACACCCACATCGAACAATGCTATCAATAGATTACTCTCTCCAAAAGCATTGTCCTTTCTTGGACCCTTGCTTATGTAATTTCGTCAACAATGAGATGCGTCACCGTACCAATCATACCTCTTCGAATTATCAGGATAGATTGAAGATGCCTTCTTGGAATTACGTTACACTTCATAAATATCTGTTGAAAAAAAGCTACCACGTAATTCTGATACCAAAATGAAACGATTTAAGATAAGTAAGTGTTTTCTTAGGATCTTATCGAACTTGAAAATTATAAAAAAACTTGTTACTTTAAATAAAAAAACATGTTGTCGTATTGGGATTTTTCTTTAAACTAATTTACTATTCATTCAATCAAATACTGTGAGCAAATCTGTTTTATGCTGAAACTACTGTTCATAGGATAAGTTAACAAAACACAAAACTCTATATATTTAATACACTAAGCCAGATTTTTTAGCAAATACGTGAGAGAGTTGAAATGATGGGTTACTGAGACCTTTAAACACTATATTTTGTATAGTTTTGCTGCATATTTTTGCTATTAAAATAATTTATTTTCCTTCAATAACGTGTCTGGACGATGTGGTGAATGCGCCTCATATTTTCATAATTCTACTGGGAACTCATCGAGCCATCTAACGGAAAAGGCAGAACAAGTTTTGCCGGGCCAGTTAGTTATTTTATAAGATTAACTGTCAGTAAAAGAAGCTCTAAGACTCTTAGCCACATAGTATAAAAAATATTTTTTTTTGTACAGGCTTTGCAAAACATTTTGTAACTAATCCTTGAATACGCTGAACAAAATTAAAAAGAAAATTGTCGGAAATATTACAAGCAGCAAAAATGACTGACAAAACATTTCAAATAAAATTATTTAGCCACAAATTAAACGTTTATACCAGGTAACTCGAATAATGTTTGGTATAGCTTCAGGACCGGCAATCTTCCAATGGAAAAAGAAATTCCTGGTATCTCAGTATACCTGAGAAGATATTCGAATTACCGGTGAAAAAGATACTATTCATTACTATAGCTAAGCACAATTTGCATATTAACGTAGACAAATCTATTTTCTTTGGAGATAGTATTGAATATTGTGGATATTTTATTGATGCTTGTAGACATCATAAAATATCGCATAAAAATCTATTGTAAGCGATCAGAAACCCAAAGGTAAAAGTCAATTACACTCTTTTCTTGAATTACTTAATTATTGTAGAAGAATTATTAAAATTTTAAGTAATATTTTGTATTCTTTGAATAATTTACTTCAAACAAAAATTAAAAATTTCTGGAATGATGCTTGTGAAATAGCGTTTTAAACGGTTGAAAACCAGATAAAAACTACAAATTTCCTAATTCATTATGAGGATTCCTTGCGTCTTATGCTAGCTACAGATGCTTCGCCCTATGGAGTTAGAGCTGTGCTTTTATTCAGTGTATATCACAGATTCTCATAAAGACACAACAAAGGACTCTCAATTGACAAAGGGACATATAGTCTTATAGCTTGCGTGCAAATCAGTATTTATACGGAAATCGCTTTGTACTAATCATAAACCTCTTATATAGTTTTTTCACCCACGTAAATCTTTACCCACTCTAAGCACTACTAGAATCAAACGTTTTGCTGTTTTACTACAAACTTATTATAATTTTCAATACTGGAAAAGTGAAAAACATGCTAATATGGAAGAACACCCTTGATTTCCAATTCAATGAAGATACAGTTATTTTTGAATTGATCAAATAAAAACCCTTACCATTACAAAAAAGAAATATATTGCATTAGACTCTTCAAACCAGAAAAATGATTTTATCAAATTTGGGTTTTAAAATCCCACAAATTGAATTTTCATTACAACGAGCCTGCATTATGTGGGAAATTCATGTTGTTGTATTAAAAACTCTCGACCTAATATTCTTAAAGAATTGCATTCATCATATAGGTATTCCTAAAATGAAAACCTTAGCAAAGAAGTTATTGCTAATGGGAAAATACAGAATGACATTGAAATGATTGCTAAAACCAGTACTCGGTGTGGACGATTCCAAGATAATTCAATTGCTGCTCCTCTTCATCCTTGCGAGGAACCAAGTCTTCCTTTTTAACGTGTTTATATTGAGTATGCTCGTCCGTTTTACGGTTCTTATTACTTCATTCTCGTAAGACATATTTTCCAAAGCTACTGCTAAAATTTGTAGGGAGATATTTCCAAGGTTTGATATTCCATGTACACCAGCATAAATTAAAGGCTTCTTGTATCGGGCTACAAACGGATTTACAGAGTATTTTGTTCAAACTTAATATCAAACTATAAGGGCGCTTGATCATTTACCAGTAAACAGAGAAAAATAATTATGCACCTTTTTCATAAAGTACCTCACTTTATTACGGGAAAAAACACCTTCTCAGTTAATCGGCAGATTAGAACAGCTTAATTTAATTAACCGGTCTGACTATTCGCATACAAACTTTAGAACATGAAAGAATTCAATCTATCATAATATTCCAGTGAACGATAAGACATGAATTTTAAACATACGTGCTCATGTAAATGCTAGAAATTATTCTTTAAAAGGTAAATGGTATAGTGGCAGAGTGATTAAAAAACTTGGTAATTTACATTACTTGGTAAAATTAGATCATGGAAGATACACTTTATTATAGCAAAATAAAAAAGCATGTCATCATTTTACAAAACCAAATCTAGTTTTCCTTCTTCCTTTTGGAGTTCATCAATACGAGAAAATTATTTTGGATGTAATAAAAATTTGCTCTAGATTGTAAGCGAAGGGAGCATGGTTAGTTATCTACCAACCGCAAACTTACTTTCTTTTTTTGCATATAAGCCGATTTTTTCCTTTATTTTAGTTTTACTCCAAGGAGATAAAACAGCTACTCTTAAATCTCAATAAAATTTAAAGTTTTTTCTAATGGTAGAAAATATCAAATTTGTTTTATTTTTTGTAAATAAATAGTAAATATTTTTTCGACTATACAAGGCGTTCCTTTAAAGGTAAAACAGCTTTCTAAAAGCGAACTTTAGAAACAAATATTCACAGAAAATATCAAAACTCGTCAATTTTATTTTTTTCATAACTTAAGAAAACTATTAAGTTAGGTACATAGGCATATTTGCCAAAACACATTTTTCTGTAGCAAGAAATCTTGATCTATACTATACAGGATGTTCATAAAAGTAGGAGGACGCTCCCAAAAAAGAAAAAAATGTTTTTTTTTTAAAACGTTTAGTTTTTGTAACAAACGGTGAAATACGTCAAACTAATTTAAATTTTAGCTAACGCCAACTATCACTACAATTTAGCTTTCTACAAATTAATTTTACACATTTAGCTGTTATAAATGACATAATTCAAAACAAAATAATTTTTAAAATTAAAACGTAAATAGGGGCAGCCACTATAGAAAAAGTTATGACTACAATTAATGATTAATTAAAGATAAAACCCGATATAATTTACTTGTTTGGTTCTCTGTTTATTAGATTCAAATCCTATCAGTCGATTTGTATTTACTCATCCAAGTTAAAATTTAGGAACTATACGAATATCCGATGATATTACAATAGCTTGACGTCAAAACATATTTACATTTCCAGCTTGAAAAAATCCAAAAAGATTCATAATTCATAGGTATTCACATATAATAATTAAAGTTATTAAATTAAAGGTAATCGTAAATAAACGCTGTCTCGTAAACCCATGGCATTATATACCGTTGAATTTATCTCTCAATGCTTCATTTAAATTTAAGATAATATACAGGGATTACATTTAAAATATAGGAAAATTAACAAAACATGACAACATTGCACAATCTCTTTCGTTAAAAGAAATTAATACTTGAAATTAGATAATACATATAATTTTTGAAAATTGTTTAAGGGAGAACTACAACCAGCTACACGGTCTAGTCAAGTTCAAAGCAAGATAAAAAGGTACCTAAGTATTAGAAAGAACCATACCAGTATATATTATTGGGCTTGTCTTTAGAAGATCCACTAATGCATCTATAAATATACAGGATATTTCATTTAAAATAAAAAAGTTGGTATCTAGTCAGAGCAATATAAACACCCGGTATACATGAAAATAATACAATTTAAAAATGACCAATAATTTTTTGTTTTTCACTTTTTTGTACGTCATATCACTTCTGAGATAAGGTAGTGGGTCATCTTACGTGAGACACCCTGTACATTTCCCAAGGTAAATTTAGACGGTGTTTGGTGTTTAATATTTAAATTGAGATCATTCGGGATGTTATTTTTTGATTAATTAAAGTATAAAAGTTCACAGATAAGTACTTATATCCAAAAATGCATATTTTTTACTCTGTGTAAAGTTATATTTATTTTTTTTAGTTTTAAATTCTACACTTTTAAAGATAATGGAATGAAAATTAAAACACATAATACTTTTTGCATTACATATAGAATTTTTTTTTGTCACGACACTGACTTAACAAAGCAGCTTCGTCAAATTTACCACCCAATTTAGAAAGTACCATTTCTATATTCGGTACTATTTGACAAAATATCCATTTGTCTATGGTAAATTGGATCGAATAAGTCTTGTATAAAATGTTTTAGATTTTATTTACACTTTTTACAGTTTTAAAGTGTGCTGAAATTTCATATGTAGGGAGAGGATTTTGTTAAATAACTCTTAAACAATGTCACATACAAAAAGTGCAGAGGCCAAAAGAGAGGGAGAATGGAGAATTGGACAGGGCTGCCAAGTAAGCTCAGTATATCATCTAAAAGAAATTGGGGCATTAAAAGAAGTCGTAACTTCCAAAAAATATCATGCTCTAGATTATTCCAAATGTCAACCATACTGTTTTATAAATTCTACAAAACTTATTTATGAAAGAACGTTCATTCAGTTATTCTTGAAAAATATGCACCTTGTAATATGTTTCAAACGAACTCCGACGGCTTTTTTTTGTTGTATAGACGATCAGTCTAAGTACCAAAAGGCAAAATGCTCTTTCGGTTTAGGTAGCTTTATCAGAAAATATTTGTTCTATATTGGACACCTAAACCTTTTACCTTTTATAAAGGCGTACTAACCAAAAATTGTGCAATTAAGTATTAAATTACAATTATTGTTACGAGGAAAGAGGTAAATGTAAATGTTGCTAAAGAAAGAGAATACTGAAAAACTTTTAATATTGTTGAGATTTTTGTTCATAAACTAATAACTATTGCATAATTTTATCTTATTTATAATAAATTTACAGCAACATTTACATGTTCACATGGTCCTATAATTTTCTACATTAAAAGTTAAATTGTACCTAAAAACATGACTATTAAATTTAAGATACCTATTGTTTTACATTTTAAAATAAACCTTGCATATTTTGTTATTAACTACTTAAAATATTACTATTAAGTTTCTTTTTTAATAAGTATTTATGGTTTTATTTCCTTACATTTTAAAACTGTTGGGTCTTTTGTAATTTATTACAACATACATTATAACACCCAATTTTATTCAAGTAGCAGTATATTTAGGTACTAAATTATTGCGAGAAACTTTTTTAAGATTATTTTTATAATATATTAATATTAAGAAAGACGGCCGATCTATTTTGTTAAGACGTACTTCAGAATTAAAAGGTAAAAATTTATATAGGAAACAATTATTCATATGCCACTTTACCGACCCGCGGTCTACTAAGATATTTTAGTGAAGTCCATATGAGTTACTTTTCAATAATATGATCGTTTTTCATTATTAACTAAAAAACTACTGAAGTAAAGGTAGTAGTATTACTGACTGAAGTAATTCATGTCGTTGTAAAAAAAAAGCATCAAAATGACCCATAAATGAATGAAATGAAACGTCAACGTAGTTGCAATGCAAAAGGTAGGAAACCTTAATCCAGTCATTAGAAAGGTTTACCCACGAAAGGCTGTAAATTTGAGATGTTTTGCATGGATAGATGGATGGATCTTATGAAAAATACAAGTTTTTTACCTTCAGGCACTTACGAAAATACCGCAATCGTGAGTGAAAAGTTGAAAAAGTTTACTTAATTTTACGTGCATATATATATATATATATACATATATATATATATATATATATATATATATATATATATATATATATATATATATATATATATATATATATATATATATATATATATATATATATATATATATATATATATATATATATATATATATATATATATATATATATATATATATATATATATATATATATATATATATATATATATATATATATATATATATATATATATATATATATATATATATATATATATATATATATATATATATATATATATATACATACTTTTTCCTTCTCTCGTAAAATAGAAGTATTGTAATCACGAAAAAATCACCCTCCGAGATTGCCTCAGATCTTGACATCTCAGGGTCCCTAGATGCCGAAAAACATGTTTTCTCAATTCAGTTGGTCTGTCTGTTCGAAGCTACTTAACTTACTAATTAAGAGTCATGTGGGGATGACTTTTTACATTTTGGTAGGAATCCAATATGGCAAAGCAAAATGGCGGCCTAGTGAAAAAAATATTACTAAAAAAGTGTTTATCCAATGAATCTCAAATTTGGCACAAAAATCAAGTATTATGTAATAATCAACTGGTGAAATTTTGGTATAAATCCAAGATGACGAAACAAAATGGTGGTTTAATAAAATATTTAAAAATTCAGCTTGAAAAATTACTTAATGGACTGATTTCAAATTGTGTCGCACAACTAATTGTAGTATAGAGATGAACTAGTAAAACTGTGGTACTAATTCAAGATGGCGCAACAGAATGGCGGCCAAATAAAATGTTTGTGATCGTAAAAAAATGACCTTCTGAGGTGTTACGTATTTTTAAGTTTTAGCGTCTAGGGCAGAAATAGTTATTTATACTATAAGGGATGTAAGTAACATATACTAGTCGAGGACGAGTGGCAAAAGAGTTCGAGACTGGTTAATGTACTTACATCCCATATAGTATATAACATGTTTCTTCCTCCATGTATTATATGTTTACAAGAAAATGCTGGATATATTTTTGAATTCTCATTAAATTATGAAGGCAGCAGTGATCCGTTGCCAGAGCAACATAAGCAGTTTTTATGTTATCAACAACGTCAAGTTGACAATTCATAGCGAAAAGTTTGAAGAAGTCGAATTGTTTGATTCTGTGTGGACAAAAATGATGTTTCAGACATAGAAGAATCAGCGATTATTGCTTGTTTATAAATTTACTATCGGAAAAATCGAAAAAAAGGTATGAAGCAGCATATAAATCCTTTAAGAATTGGTGCCAAAACAAGACGGCTACTGCAGTCTCAGAAACCTTGTTCTCGGCATATTTCCACGAAAAAAGTGCTATATTGAAGTCCCCATCAAGCTTATGGTGTGAGTATTCGATGTTGAAGTCCACCCTTTTTATGAGGAAAATATAGATATTTCTAAGTATCCAAAACTTCGAGCATTTTTGAAAAGAAAAAATGATGGTTATAGACCCAAAAAATCGAATATGTTTAACAGGGAAGATGTGAATAAGTTCATGTTTGAAGCCCCCGATAATATATACTTATTGATGAAGATTGATATGGTAATGGGAGTTGCTGGAGTGGGTTTCGGTAAACTATGTTGACACTCTTAAATCTCGTTTATTTTTGTTTCTTTTTGTTTTTATCCGCCATTCTAGCAGTCCAAATTGAGAAAATGTGTGGAAAACTCTAATCAGCACTCAAAATTTACTTTAAGACGTAATTATTATACAAATCAAAGGTAATTTTGATTTTAAACATCTTTCCGACTGTTCCCATCGCCATGCTTGTTTTTAATTTGATGTGCGACGTTGCCATATTCATAATTAAAGAAATACCTATACATGTTATGATACACGTACAACTCAATTTTTTTATAACAAAACTTATAATTAATAAAAATGCGGATTAGGTTAGGTTAGGATTGGTTCGGTTTTCTGTAAAGAAAGCGCGCGGTAGCGCGCTAACCGAGTTCCGAGTCTATATTGAAAGGGGGATGTTTCTGTAACAGAAACTATATTGTTAGGTGAATCTGTCCCGCTAACGTTAGGTTAGCCCAGGTTCATCAATAAAACCTTCATTAAAACTATAATAATAACAATAAATAATTACAATTTTGTTGTCCAAATAATTTTCAATTGGTTATTTCATTTCCTTTAACAAATTGGTAAATCTAAAATCTGGCAACATTGCTAAATTTTTCGTTTTAAGGCTGTCAAATTAAATTGGTAACATTTTAGTATGAATATAAGATAGAAAAACAAAATGGCGTCCTAATAAAATATTTTAAAAAATTAGCCTGAAAAACTACTTATTAGATTAAATTCAAATTGTGTGCAATTGTTAAGAGATAAAGTAAAGATGTGGTACGAATTCAAAAAGTCTCGACAAAGTGGCGGCCAAATTTTTTTTAATTAACGTAAAGGAAATCTTAATCGATTGACTTTAAATTTTGCAGAAAAATTAAATGTGATATAGGGATAAACTGGTACGAATTCAACATGACGTAACAAAATGTGGAGGATTATCACCGCTCCGATATGCTCCAAATATTGAAACTGAATACCCTCAGTGATAGGCGCTTGCTCCATGACCTGTGCTTTGTCTTCAAGATTATTAACGGTCAGACCAACTGCCCAGAGCTCTTATCATTAATACAACTAAACGTCCCCTCTCGAACATTACGCCGGTATAACTTATTATATGTAAAACACCATGCCACCAATTACGGTATGCATGCGCCTATTGACAGAACTCTTCGGCTTCTTAACGAACATCAAGATGAGCTTGATGTCTTCAACTGCACGCTGCCTGGTTTCAAGAGCGCCATTAAAAAATTGTTGCTTAATAGAAGGTAGATTTATTGTATATTTTTGAGATATGCTCATTGTTTGTACATTGTTCATTTAGTGTTTATTATTGAATTTGATATTGTAAAATGGTTTATCCGTTTATTTTGTAAAATAAAATAAATAAATAAATGAAATCGCGGTGTGTGTCAATGTAAAAACTACTTATGAAATTTATTTTAAATTATGCTCAAAAATCAAGTGTTGCATAGGTAGAAACTAGTAAAATATTGATAGGAATATTGTGGAATAAAATGGTTCCCAATCAAAATCCTTAAGAAGGCAGTACAACTGTGTTACTAAAAGACCATTTGTAATGAACTAAATCGGGACACTCTTCACTATTCAATAAAAGAAAAGATTCATAACGAGAGAAGTTCCGGGTAAAGAAAATTTACCGATTTTTAATAAATCTTTCTCAATCGCCTAGTTTAATTTG
Organism: Kuschelorhynchus macadamiae; assembly: GCA_030620095.1. Classification (NCBI taxonomy): domain Eukaryota; kingdom Metazoa; phylum Arthropoda; class Insecta; order Coleoptera; family Curculionidae; genus Kuschelorhynchus; species Kuschelorhynchus macadamiae. The sequence continues at coordinate 633,640 of JAUTXW010004079.1, forward strand.
CCGTTATCCCAGATAAATTCAATCAAGGTTCATATTATTTGTCAATAAATTTTAATATCATTCTAAAATATTTTGTATCGTCACTTGGTTTAAATAAGAGCAGTAACTTGGACCGTTGTGAGGGGGTCGATGTGTTGGGTGCCTATCTTAAAAGGTCAAGTACCATATGACATTAAAAAATTGCCGCTTAACCTAATTTGTGTTGGCGAATATTAGACAGGCAGTCGTAAACATAATGTATTTAAAGAAATATTAGGTGCTAAATTATCTAGCGGTAATGGTTTTCTTATTGCCTGTTGCCCTAGGTTAATTATTGGTTTAATAGGCCCACTCAAAGTTGGATTGTAACAAAATATTTGAATGTATTATTTTTAAAATAATTTGCTTATGTTTTATATTTATACTAAATGTTATATTACCTAAGTGTAACGCCTTAGATCCCCTTTAGGAGATTTACCCTTGAAATGTAAGTAATTGAGTACATATTATCCACAATCGGAATTTCTTTCTTTTTTAAAAATTTTGATTATATGTATTTTTTACAAGACGTTTTTAAAACTCACACCTAATTTTCAAAATTCCGGTTCTTCCCAAAAGTGCTTTAAAACTTAATAAACTAATAAATGAGTAGTCATTACTTGGTTTGAGTTTCATGCCGACTTATTTGACAAATGTTCTATGTGAAAAGAATGAAAAATAATAGGAACGTAATTATTAACACCAACCTTTTCGATACGAGATAAGTGTTAACCCGCTTTGAGCATAATATGCGTTTGTCAGCCGAGAGCCTTATTAAAATGATGTCGAGTATAATTGGGACGGGAACCGTGCGGTCTAGGTTAAATAATGTGTTAATTATTAGCGCAAATTCGTCAAAGTGGGGTAGGTTTGAGTGCGCGGCGGTACATAAGTACAGATAAGATAGGTAAACCAGCTAGTTGCTGATTACGCGTTTTTTTTATAGAAACGGCGCGTAAACTCTTGATTTTGAAAGACTTGGCATTTTTAGAAACAAAAAAAGAAAAAGCAATAAAGAACTTAAAAAGGTGAAGAATTTTGAATACAGAAATATATTACCTTTAAATATTAATTGTTGGCAAAATGTAATTGTACTTTAGCGGAGCGCGAAAAAATATTTTTTACTATGATCGGAAAATATTTTATTCTGTTTCCGGTTACTATGCAAAATGTTAACCATTTGACACTACAATTGACAGTATCTATAACTGAAATAAGTCAAACTTGGTTACTACACTTTAACATTAGATACGGGAAACGGCTAGGGTTGTCAATTATAAATTTTCATAAACTATTACAGATCAGTCAAAATCTGAAAAAAATCCAGGACACAGGGTAACGAAGAAGGACACCTAATAATATAAATATTTTATTAATTTTAAACAAAATAAACGTGATAGATAATATTTTAATCGAGTAAAAAAAACTGAAAAATCACTTAAAAGACCGCATTTCAACTTGCAGCTAAGTTCCTATAAAGTTGTGTAAATGTACTGCAGTGGCGGCTCGTCAGGGTAGGCCTCTGAGGCCGCGCCTCACCCCCAAAATAAAGGAAAAGAGAATTTTTTTATATAACTTTTTATCTATTACCAATTAGAAATATACTTTTTAACAGTTTTACAACATAATAACATTAAAAAAAAAACAAAATATAATCCCATAATAAATATTTTAGAAAATAAATTCTGACCACATCAAAAAACCGACCGTGCAATCCGTGCAAACCCATTCCTAAAGAAAGTGCTCTCGAATGAGGCGAAACAATTTTAGCTTGGAAAGTTTCGACTTCTGACCTATTTATCAACGGCCGGTGCCGATGCCGGCGAGTCACCTGATTACGACAGAGCGGGATGGCGATTGCCGATGCACGCGTTTTCTATTGCATTCTTGAGGCGATAAATCTGTAGCTTGGATATGCTTTTATTGGTTATTTAAATCACATGACTAGCGAAATATTCCAACGGCTTCTTTTTACGTGGTGCGTGCGGCTGAGAAAGAAATAGGAAATAGATTGCGATAATCGCTGATTGAGGGCGTTCTGTCTTTTAAGGTGAATAAAGACGCGTGAGTAAGTTTTTGTTTTGTTTTGATTTGGTAAGTTGGACCGTTCCATTTTTTGTATTTGCTTTTTGCTTTTGAAATGAATCCTATTCACGACATTATTGCTTCATTAATTGAAACGCCTTTTTTAAGAAAAAGCGAAACTGAAAAGAAACAGATATTAGGTAGCCGTCCGACGCCGAAAATTTTAGCAATATTTAACGATAAGAGGCAAGGTAAAAAATATTCAAGAACTTTTCAAATATCTTGGTACGAAACTTATAGGTGGCTATGCGGAAGTATTTATAAAGAAAGCTTATATTGTTGGCCTTATATTTTATTAGGTTGCGTCAAAAATAATTGGAGTTCAGGGGGCGGATATTCGGATTTAAAAAATTTTTCACGAGCAGTAAAATCGCATGAAAGTTCAAGAGAGCATATTAAAAATTCGGTAGCACTTACAAGACTGGAGCAAAATAGGGCGACTATTGCGGATGCACTACAAGAAAATGCAAGTCTTAATAAAATTGTTTATAATGAAAATGTTCGAAAAAACCGTTTATTATTAAATTATTTAATTGATGTTACTATTACTTTGGGTAAACAGGACTTGGCATTTCGAGGTCATAATGAAACAACAGATTCTTTTAACCGTGGCAATTTTAAGGAAATATTTGCATGCTTAATAAAAAGAAATGCCGAACTTACTGAACATTGTGCTAAATTTAGTAATATTTTTACGGGACAATCTAAGACTATACAAAATGAACTAATTGGTTGCATACATGACTATATTCAAGAATATATAAAAAAAGAAATCAATGACACCGATTGTTGTTTTTTTGGCGTAATTGCGGATGATAGTACTGATATAACAGAAAAATCACAGTGTTCGATAACAGTTAGGTATATGACCAACGGATCTTTAAAAGAAAGATTTTTAGGATTTTTTGACGTTAGCGATAATAGAACAGCAGAGAGCCTTTTTCATTTAATACAAAACAGCTTAGAGCCTTATGACTTTAAAAATAAATTGGTCGCGCAGTGTTACGATGGGGCTAGTGTTATAGCAGGTGAAATAAATGGGCTTCAAACAAAAGTTAGATCTATTGTTCCTTTAGCTATGTTTACTCATTGTTGCGCCCACAGATTAAATCTAGTTTTACAACAGGGAACAAAACTGATTACCCAAAGTCGTATATTTTTTGCCACTTTATTAGGAATACCAAATTATTTCCACCAATCACAAATTTTAAACTTAGTGGCTAATGAATGGGACAATTTAATTATAGTATTTGAAACTATTATTAATGACTTAAGTTCTGGAACAGAATCTATTAATGGTGCAAAAGGATTTCTAAAGCATTTTAATGATTTCGAATTTTGCCTTTTAACGCATATTTATAAACAAATTTTTAGTTGCACTGATGTACTGTTTCAAATATTACAGTTAAAGCATTTAGATATAAATTGCTGCATTTCGCAAATAAACCTTGCCAAGCAACGAATTATTGAATTTAGAAACGAGGACCATTTCAAAGAACTTTTCAATATTGCTAAAAAAGCCACTATTCTGCCAACTAACACACGTCGAGGGCAATGTTCTAGCGACTTTGATATTTTTACTAAACATAAAATATTATATTTCGAAATAATAGATTGTATAATTCTTCAATTAGGGACGCGGTTTGAAAATTTAAATAATTTAAATTTCTTTGCTTTAGTCGATTGCACAAAATATTCGGAATATGTTAAATGCTTTCCAGACGACTTATTAAATAATTTATTAAAAAATTATCCAAACATTTTTGACAGAGATAGATTAAAGAATGAGCTTTCTGTATTGTATAGGGATGAACAATTTTCAAATTTAGATGTCGAAAAAAGTCTAGCTTTGTTATTTAAAGATTTTAAAGCAATTTTTGCGGAAGCATATAAGCTTTTTAATTTAGTTTTAACTATTCCCGCAACAAGTGTATCGGCCGAACGAAATTTTTCATGTCTTAAACGGATCAAAACCTACCTAAGAAACACAATGACACAAGAACGGCTTTCGGGTTTAGCAATGATGTCAATAGAGCAGGAATTACTGTCAGAACTTAGTGAAGACCAAAACTTTTACGACCAAATTATAGATAAATTTGCAACCTTAAAAGACAGACGTATAGATTTAATGTACAAAAAGTAGTTTTTTTATCTTATTTCATACAACTATTTATTTTAAGTTTTAATAAACTAAATTATGTTTTTATTATCGCAATCACCGCTATATTTTAGTGATAGGTGTACATATTTTACTTGTTTTGTTTACTTTTTATTTACTTTTTTTAGCGTTTATTTTTTTAGTTTTTAATGGTTTAGTAGGGCTATTGGCGATGACCTCCATTAAAAAAAAATGGTCAACGCGTCGCAGAATAATACGTCATGGGTGACGTGGAAATTTATTCACATTTAAACAAAATTAACCTCATGTAGCCTCACCCTTCAATATACTCACGAGCCGCCACTGATGTACTGTACTATAATAAAGCATCTACCGTACCTTTTACCTCCTAGGTATTAGCACTATATTAGGTGGGCTGCATGTACTAACGATTAAAAAGAAAATACAAAGTAAATAATAAAAACTAAACATATTATTGTGGAGGAAGAAATAAAACTTTGGTTTAGTATAGGTATTATAATGATTAATGTTTTGTATTTTATTAGTTTTCACAAAATACACGTAACAAATAATATTTTCAGTGTGTAAAAAAATTAAATTTTGAATATCACTTGACGCATAACTGCATTGCAACAAAGTTACTATAAAATATATCGACCTTATCTTATCTCTTAGGTGTTAGATCGAAAACGAAATACACACTAGATAATAAAAACTAAACCTGAACATATATTATGAAGAAACAAATAATATTTTTGTGTAGTAGACGTATTATTATTAATAATGTGTCAGCTTATTTTATATTTTATTAATTTTAAATAAAATAAACGTCACTTATTCAGGTAAATAGATTTGGCAGAAGCCACAAAATTTCGCTTTTAAGTGCACTTTTTCATCAATATTTCGACAGATGACATAAGGAAGTCATTAAAAATAATAAAATTGTATTTTCTGCTCGGTTGTTTCAGAAAAAATAAAAATTTCCAAAATCCAGGACAAAATGCGTCCTTCTCGGGAGATCGGAAGGACGAAGGACAAATTCGGTAAAATCTACTAAAATCCAGGACGTCCTTCCAAATACAGGACGGTTGGCAATCCTAGAAACGGCCGGTAACGGGTTTGTATGTCAACTACTGAGAACTGGAGACAGGTGATACCGCAAACGAGAAATATGCTCATTTGGACAGCCAACCGTTAAAAATAAGCTCATTCTGAAATAGTTAATTAAGTGTATGTATAATAGCAGAAATATATAACTTCTGAAGGTGCAAAACGGCTTACAAGAAGAATTGCTTTCGATTATGTCACAGGGTACCCTCCTGCGATCATGATTTCTGGGCCTCTACCCTCATCAGGCAGGCTTGTACCCAGGGAGATCTGAAATAACAGATTGCTCGATATGACAAAATCGAAAACGAAACGTCTATCATATTGAAACAGTACTACAAGTTAAATGTAACATTTAGCACCACCTATTTGGGCTCCGGTGATTTCCGGCTGCAAACCCATAGGTAATTTAAAAAGTATGCACTAGCACCATCATGCGGAGAGTAGATACTAAAAATCGATAAAAATGCGCTCTCACACATCTTTATCAAAAGTTCTTGGCCGGAAAAGATATATGTATAGTAGCAGATATATATAATTTCTGCAGGTGCAAAACGGCCTACAAGAAGAATTGCTTTCGATTATGTCACAGGGTACACTCCTGCGATCATCATTTCTGGGCCTCTATGAGGGTAGAGTCATGATCGCAGGAGGGTACCCTGTGACATAATGGAAAGCAATTCTTCTTGTAGGCCGTTTCGCACCTGCAGAAATTATATATTTCTGCTATTATACATATATCTTTTCCGGCCAAGAACTTTTGATAAAGATGTGTGAGAGCGCATTTTTATCGATTTTTAGTATTTAATTAAGTGTAAATAACCCAAGAAAAACATTATTATTGATCAAACATTCTGATTTCAATTTCGTGATCGAGGCTACAGAACCTACTATTTATATACTTTTAAGTTATTTCAGTTGAACCAAAAACCAATCATAGTTCGCACAAACTATCTGTTAGGCAGTTTCATTTATTTGTCAAATCAACTCTCGTATTGCTGTTATAGGTAATATTAGCTCGTATGCAGCAAGATTTGATACTGTATTGTTTAAACGAGTCAAATAGAACTGATAATAATGGCTTGAAAACCGCATAATGTTAATTAAGCTCCATGGAAATCTCGATGGAACTTTACCGAAAAGCGGTTCCGGTTCTCTTTAAAATCTGTTTTATTTCATTTTTTGAATCGGCTATTTGGAGTATTGGTCTGTTGAACCAAAAATATTCTAAATATTTATAGAGCTGGAATTTGAATGGCGAGTTATGTTTTATTATTAAAGGTTTTTCCTCAAAACAAGAATTTTGTAAACTCGATTGATCAACAGAAATTATGGGTGAATTTGATTGATCATGTGGCAACTCTTATTTTGTGGGCTGAGTCTTTTGATGTTCATGTAGAAATTATGTTTTTACTCACAGATGCTTTTGTACCACTGGACAGTCGTCTTCTGAAAAGTTAAAAAATGTATGTGTTCATATTTTTATTTCTGTTTATTTAAATAAAAAATTTAAAAAATTAAATACAATTTTCTGTATCCTAAAATAACACAATTGTAAGAAATAAGTCATCCAGTCTTTGCTTCCCAATTCATACGTTCTTTGAAATCTCGTTGGCGTAGATCCTGATAAAAATTTACTATTGTTGTGTTTTCTTCATGTTAAATCCCCTTTCGTTTAATCAAACTGAGGTACATCCTTTTCAAACAAAATTGCTGCAGTTTTGTTACATCGTTCTACATAACTTAATTCAAAATTTATGTTTTCATTCGCTTTTTTACGTTAAAGAAATAATCCTCTAATATAATCTACTTAATTCATCCACGGATATAAGAATTCAAAATTTCCTTCCTGACAAAATTAGTGAATTGTATGGCCGTATGTGAATAAAGAACTAGTGTATGATTAAAGATATATTAAACCGGTCCTGTACGTCCACATACCATAATTTCAAATACTAAAAAACTATTTTTATTACTATTTGAATAAAAGAATAAATTATAATCTATTTGCGTGCCTTTGTTTTAGTTCAGTTAAATAATAATAGTCCGAATTAAGACTATTGAAATACAATTCCGACACCTACGTAGTTATTTTATATACTCATGGTTATTGTGCACGATAAATCTGAGTTTTTCATTTTCATCCGGGTAAAGCGAATTTCATCATTAGTTAACAACAGCATTATATTTTGGTCTACCAGTAATTATTACTTTTATATTTTGCATCCGTGGCGTCTAAGAGAAGGTCGAGAATGTTTTATGTGTTCTAGTATTATTTCGCAATAAAGAGATGTTTTAACTTTTCTTAAGTTCTTTCGATTTTACGTTTAATCGGAAGAAAATAATTATATTTCTAGTAAATTAATTGAACAATACCACAGGTCTAATAGATATTACAAATTAATTTAAAAAATAAAAAAAAACGTATATATAGTTGGGGTCCTAACGTAAATGCAGTAGCAGGAGACAGAATTGCTGGTTGGACTTATATTTTCATTGCGTCCATTATATGTCGTATTTAGAACCTTGGCCATCAACCAGTTTATCATTAAAAACTTAAGTTAAGATGACGATGTCTCCTAAAGAAATATTCCTGAGGCTGTCAACTATGGACCAACAATCATATAGCTTAAATAAAACTGCTGTTTCTTTTTTTCACATCCTCTGTAATTAAAAAAACAAAAGAAATTAAGATTGACATTGTAAAGATGGAGCATGAATGACAATTTACATACAGCGATAGCGATCACAAGAAGGCTCATTGATGCAGAATGCAGCGTTGAGTGTCCACTCTTTGACATCGAGCTTTACCATTTCTTTTAATAAACCGATAACGCTTTATTTTTCTAATTTAGGAATAATATGCGTATCTAAATTTATCTTTTTTAGTTTTCCAAATTTTTAAGTTTAAATATTGCAATTTATTAACACTGCTTTATGGCATAGAATTATAGAATATATATAATAATAGGAAAATCAAGTTCATGGTAATATCGGAGAACAACCACCAGCCTAATCAGCTTATAATAATCATGTAGACTGAAAACATTATCAAGCACTATGGGATCATTCTCAGGAGATAATATACCGAATAGAAACGGGTGCATTTTTAAACATGACAAAAATATACTACAACCTAACATTGGCAACGAAGATGTGATTCCTCACATTCAGAAGCTTTGTCTAAGAAACTTGTAAAAGCCAGTGAATTGGAGTACTTGGAACAGGTCGTGAGGAATAATGTGATTTGCTACAACTAATAATATAAAAACTAACGAGTGGAGAGAGTCCGGAAGAACACGAATAGCGTGGCTGAAAAATGCGCGAGTATGGTATAAAAGAAAAACAGAGGTTTTTTCCAAGCCTCAGTCACCAGTATTCAAATCGCCCTTTATCATCAATATTCGAAGCAAATAAGGACTGTAAGAAGAAGAAGTTGCCTAGCAGGCCGTCAAAAAGGCATATAATAATGCTAGTTATTTGTATCACGTATAAATAAATTAGCAAATCAATTGCTTGTGTCGTCGTTTAATTAAAGCGTATGCAACAATATTTGGCTTAGTGTTGCCAAAAGGTGCGCTTCTTTTGAAATACAGGAATTATGTTTTATAAGACACATAGGATTGCAAGCTAAAAGCGTAAAACCTATCTATAAAATAATTTAACCTGCTGATCGGATGATGTGCATATAAGAAATATAATACACAGTTGGAATTAATCTAGGTTTTTTATGTAACATGGGATGGACCGTCATTTTGGAGTGTAATCTATGTTTATTCTTATAATAGCCTTTGAAAACAATATTCCCTTTAACAACTAAGTTGTAGTCATCTTTGTGAATTTCTAGCTTGTTGCTTTACTTGCAAAATAAATATATTTTCATTAGAAGAATGGTGCGAGATACTAGAATTTTATATTATAAAGAATAATAAAGTCAGTTTTTGTCAGAAAATAAGAACATCCAAAGTCTGTTAAGAGGTACTGTCGATAAACGATTAGCATTAATTGCAATAGTTTAACCTAAATATTTCAGAAACTAAAAAAGATAAATATGCATATGAATCTAATTTTGAAATCAGAAGAAGGAGCCTTAACGAACTGTTGAAAACAGAATTGGGTAAAGTGTGAAAATTTTATTTATAGTATTGTTTATAATCCATAGAAACTACTTAAGTTAAATATTTGTAGTTATATTTTAGCCAAATTATAAAGAAGTAAAAATTAGTGACCCACATTCATGGGCAAAGGAGTATTTATGGGAATTTAATGAGGTAACCACCGCCACCCCTTCACTCGAAGAAATTTCGTGTATTATGCAAAAAATACAAACTTGAAGAATAAAGGAGCAAAAAAGATAAGACTATAATGATTTTAATATTTCTGATTAGAACTTATTAGCAAAGTTTTTAAGGGAGTAAGCTTTTTAAATGCCACTTTTTTTGTCAATATTTTTGAATATCTTAAATGAATATTCATACAATAAAAATGCTTTATACATTCAGACTTATTTTTAATGTTTATGCTTATGTTATTATACATTAAAATGAAACCAAAATCGTGTTTTGCATTTATATGCTATATTTATGAATAAACAATGTGATACACTACGATTGTATGTACCAGTTTTGAATTACATATTTTAGCATATTTATGCGGTTTATGTAAAATTCTCCTTTCTGACCTTCCAATCAATTTTATTCTTGGGGAATGTTCGTTACCCCCAAGCCTGTTCTTAGAGGTTGGTGAGCAGGACGATTGCCATTTGGGCATTAAAATGGTAATCTAAAATTGCATTTTTAAGTCGGTTGTATATTGCTGGACACTTTGACGCATTTACTTTTTTTAGTAATTTTTATGCTTACGTTATTATATATTAAAACAAAACCAAAATCGTGTTTTGCATGTATATGCTATATTTACGAATAGACAATGTGATACACCACGATTGTATGTACCAGTTTTGAATTACATATTTTGGCATATCAGCGGTTTATGTGAAATTCCTCTTTCTGGCCTCCAATTTTATTCTTGGGGAATGTAAAATAAAATTTTTCATTGTTGTTCGTTACCCCAAGGCCGTTTTTAGAGGTTGGTGAGCCGGACGATTGCTCTTTGGGCAATTAAACGGTGGTCTAGAATTGCATTTTTTTCGTCGCTGTTATATTGCTGCGCGCTTAGATGCACTTACTTTTTTTAGTAAGTAGTTTTTGCTAGGGTTACCATAGCACATGGCGTAAGGACTTTGGCTAGTTTGCCTTCTTCTAAACTTAAAAACCAATAAAAATGAAAAGTAGAACAAACGCTGATTACAATTGGTAATTCGATGATATAAAATATAATTGTGAATTATATTTATGGTTTATTATAAAATTTTATTCGAAACATTTTCAACTATTCAATAAATAGGCTATTATAATTCCATTAATCTTTCAAAGAAATGATATAATTGCTTGCCACTTATTATAGGATCCTTTTAGGTTACTAACACGAAATTTCAATAATTAATGATTGATCCAAATTCGATAATCTATAGTACGTAATCTTAATCGACATACTGAAATTAAATCATCTTAGAGAAATTTTTTCAATGTTATGTATGCTTCAGAACAGAAATGTTTTATGTATGATGTATATGTATACGCCTTAAAATTTGCGTATTGTTTTCACTTTTTATTAAGCCAATTGTTAAAAAGAACTAGGTTAATTTTGGAACTTGGGTCTAGATTTGTATTAGAACAACATTTAAAATATTATATATTTAGGTGACGATCTTCTGGCAACAAAAAAAATTATCATTAGAAGCAATTTGCACTTCACTTTCAAAATACTTCCCTCTTACGAAGGAAGTAAAAAAAAGTTTACTAATTATTGTTATATTCTAATTTTAGATTTGTTTTGTATTTAATACATTATCATACTACTTTCTCATTATCATGAAATGTCCGATATAGAACGCGGTCTGGGCGATTTATCAGTTATTGTTATTTTACGTATGAATTTTGTTAATCACAAATTAAAGTAAACTAATCGCTCATTTTCAGATGAGTTAAATTAAAGTTTTAATAAACAAAATGCAAAAACTAATGAAAAAATTCCTCCCTGTATAATATGAATAACAAATTTTTTAAAGGTTGTGTTTTTACATCGAATTTACATATTTTTATCATATTAGATTACGATGCTGCTGATTGTAACGAAATTTAAGAGGGAAGCAGTATAAATTTCGAAAACAAACATTTCGGAATCAATTATTTCAGTACTTTCGAATAACATTTATTTCGATTGAAAAAAGTTCGAATTATATTTAAGTTGGACGACAAATTTTCGAAAACAAATGAAAAGATTTAATTAAGCATTAAATTGAAAAAAAATACGTTTTTATGACAATAAGTTTAATAACCATAAGTACAAAGACAAATTTTCCAAAAATCTGTCAATGTTTGCCAATGATAATTTTGTAGATGTATTTTCGGCTGTATATATTTGATTTTCCGACTTAATTAAATAGGTAGGTACTGGGGTGAAAATGTTGTTAGTTGTAAACATTAATAAAATTTTCTCGGGTTTTTATTTATCCATATCCGCAAAGCAACTGTCTAAATATTAATTTTATGTCACCAAATGTCTATCAGATGTCTGTCAGATATTTCTCCTTTACCCGCGCAAATCATGCTCGGTGGTCGTTATCGGCGCTGCATTGCCAGTATTATTGTGATGTTGAACTATCTGGTTTTTTCTAAGCCATTGTTAGAAAGAGAGAAAACATCCTTATTTCTTCTCAGAAATTCTTCCAGTTTACTCAGTCCTGTCGTCGGTGTAATATTTGCAGATCCAGAGGGTAGAGGGTGGCTACGTTGTGCAAGAAAATATAGTACTGACAGGTTGATAAGTTCCAGTTTTGTCCCATTTTTTTACTAGCTGGGATGGCATTTTAGATTCATCATTTTGAAAAACGTCATAGTTCGCTGCATTAAGGTTCTTGCTTACTTTCTTCCTCAAAATTATAAGACGTCGCTCTCACATTCCGCATAAGCAGGTAATCTAGCATCTTCTAGCAAAACCACTTCTACTTCTCGGACAGCTGAATTATTTCTTCATGGCAGGTTCATAACTAATTCTTCATTTTTCGTACGGAGGACTCGTTGTTGTATGTCAAGGATAAAGTTATGTTGGTTCATAACCAAGTATGATATCATTCATTATATCTTCTATAATATCTGGCCTCATGATGTTAAATGTTTACCCGGTATCCAGTACCATTTCTTTCACGGTCCCGACAACATATCTTTCCCGGTACTACCAAGCTAGATCTATTATTCTGCAACCAGGATACTTTAATTTTTACTGATGTCGATGGGGCCTGGTAGCACCTAGTTTGATTTCGCCGCTTAAAACTGGCTTGTTTGTGGGAGTTTTCCTAAATATCTTCAGGAATCCCAATTGCATGGTACAGCGTCTTTGCATGTGTCCTCTATACCACATTTCCAAGAACGGGTCTTCTTTGTCGAAAATTTAAGGTTTTGTTTTCGTTTTTCTAATGTTTAAGAAAACTCTCTTGCAGTACTGTTCAAAGTAATTTTTTTAAGGTCTAGTATTTTGGAGTGTACTGCAGTCTTCGTAGTTTTCATTGACTCCTGGATGTTTGTTTAGCCGTTTTAAACCGAAGTGTATATACAAGAGCTTCTGAAATTTTGTTTATACGAGGCATTCTTAAAGCCTGGTTGGTATCAGAATCACGAAGGCCTTCAATAAAACTGCTTACGGCAAACTCTCGCTTGATCTCTTTAGGATAGAGTGGATAAGTCAAGTTGATTAGCCGCACGATATCTGCTTCATTCTCTTGAAGACTGAAGTTGCGCTTTATACACTTCCATAGATTCACTAGGCAGAGAACAATCCTTTGCTCGTGTCTTCTCGGTGGAATTCTAATTGTTTTTAGTGGCGGCATCTTGAAAATATTCTAGGTAGCTTTCCATCAAGCGTAGGTGGTTTCAACACATGTAATAAAAGAACAACGTTGGATTTTTAATGAGCTTTGGTTGTTTAACTTTTTCTTCTTAAGTTACAAACTTTACACTTCCTGTTGCATTTAATTTATTTAATCTATTACGTCTTCTTTGGATAATGTTAATTCCAATATTTTTTTAGCTACTTCTTTAATATTCTTCTTCATTCCTTGTATTTCCCGTTTAACGTCTTTTTGGTGTCTTCTCATACGTTCTTTTAGTACTTTCTTCACGTATTCTTGGTTTTTCCTCATGTCTTCTGTAAGCTCTTGCTTCGGTTCTTCTTGGTTCCTCTTCATGTCTTCTTTGAGTTTTTGCTTCTTCTTCATATCTCGCATTTCGTATTTTACATCTACTTGGTTTACATTAGACATTAGACAACAAGAGAATGTCTTGTTTGGTTTTCTTTGTCTTCTTGGGTCTTCTTTGCCTTCTTTAAGTTTTTCCTTCATATCTTTTTGACGTCTCTTCATGTCTTCTTTGTCTATTTCTTGTTTTACATCCTCTTGTTTTTTTTTGCATATCGTTATGCAATGCTGTAATCAAGTTCATTAATAAATCCAAATTTGTTGTAATGATTATTGCTACTAGTAAAAACTATTTCTTACTTCTTTAGCTTCAACTGGTTTCTATTCCCGTTTCCGACACCAAATGTTCCGGATTGGTCGGTAACCAAACACGTAGAGTCTAAATGCACTCCTTTTATTCAGAACACAGCTTACAGGAAACTCAGGTAAAGTCTGGTTATAGCTAACACTCGTAACTAAGGTAACAGAAAACTTGTCAGTAGTGAGAAGCCACCAAAAAATTACCCCGTTTTTGCCGATGTCATGGTTATTTTTATTAAAGATAACGTAATAAGGATATTGTTGAAAAGAGATCTTAAGGTCCTTTTATATTTGATAGTTACTTTTTTGTTAATTACCTGAAAATTATATTGTATTTGTATTTACACGGTTTCGTTAGATACTTTAATTCTATATTTATTATAAACTTTTCTATATATTCAAGTAAACAGCATTCAAATAATAGGAGCTTTGAAATATCTTATTATCTTATTAGAAGATGGGGTGGGAACGAGATTAACCATAATCTAACTAGAGAAGTTATACTTCGTGACATTTTTCAAAATCAGATACATGATATATAAGAAAGATACGTAAAATCATATTTCAGATTTGCAGGAAATGATATTCCAAAGTGCTATGAATTCCAGGCGAGATAAGAACGAGATCAGAATATTACGTTGCTACAGGTAGGGTTGCTGCTATATTAATAGAGCACCTAGATGAAAGCTAATGATTCTGAAGATACTATATTATACCAAATTAACCCAGATTTAATTTTTGGGTATTGAAGATCTGTGCACCTTACTTTGAAAACTGGCAAATCCGAACGTGCGATAATACAGAACATATTTTTAAAAGATCTTCTGCTGCTTTGTCAGAGGTATGTAATTTCATGGCAAATTATATTTATGAAAATCATGGGCATTTATTAGAGGACATTGGTCAAATACCACGGTTAAATTGAGACAGACTAAATCTTTATACACAGGCAAGCTAAGTTTTTACTTACAGATAATTCAATGGTTTTGCCTAACTTTCCTATATGATCTTCCCATTCTTTTTGGACATCATCAATGTGTTTTTATATGCCAATTTTTTCACTAGATGGCATTAAACAAACCAATCTTAAATATTAACTTTGATTGAATAATATACACTTTCTTTATTATCTTTTAGGTAATACCTACAAAAGGCGCTGATATTCAAAACTGCTGGGGGTCATAGAAATATTTCAAGTTAAATATTTTGTTTTGAGATTCAAATAAAACCCTCACTCAAATTTTACTTATGGCCATATTTCTTTAAAAACACGGCTGAATTAGAAACAAATGAAGATGGACAGATCAGTAGAAATTCGACTCAATATAATTTCCATGCATGTATACCGATTCCTATTAAAAGAGAAGTATTGTAATCATGTTACATTCACCAGATTTTTTTCAGATCTTTACATGTCAAGGTCGCTAGATGCCGAAAAACATGTTTACAATTCTGTCCGCAGCATAGCTAAAAAATTATTTAGTCGATTGACTTCAAATTTTGGTTAAAAATTAAGGAGATTGGGACGAATTGGTAATGTAGCGGCCTAGCGAAATGTCAAAAAAAATATTACAAAAAAACTATATATCCAATTTACCTTCAATTTTGCAGAAAAGTCAAATATTACGTAGGAATCAACTGGTAAGATGGCAAAACACAATGGCGGCTTGATAAAATATTTAAACATTCAAGCTGGAAAAACTGTTTAATAGATTAGTTTCAAACTTTGTGCAAGAATTAATTGTAGTATAGAGATGAATTGCTAAAATTGTGATACGATTTCAAAATCGGAGAACAAAATGGCGTCTAAATAAATTTTTTGTTTGGTGAAAATATCATCCTTCCAGGTTAAATATATCGTTTGAGCATTTCTAAATGCATAAAATATGTTTTCTCAATACCGTCGGCCTGTCAGTCTGTCTGTCAGTTCGCGAGGTAGCTAAAAACTATTTATCCAATTGACTTAAAATTTTAGACAAAAACTAAAATAATAACTTTTGCTGTTGATTAAATATTTCTATAAAAAAATATTTCGCAGGTTAAAAACAAACTTATAAAATACTTCTATTCAAAATTTGGCTTATACGGGCATAACGTAAATACTATAAATTTTGCTAGTATTGACGGTACCTAATAGCGATGTCAGATTTGACGTCCAGAGAGGAATCCCGCGCCATAAGGTTAGAATATTTGGCAAGATCAACAATGGTTATGATATTAGAGCAATGGGCTAGATATCCAGAGGTGCGTGTTGGAACTACGCTCGTACCATAACTTTTGATGTTGATTAAATATTTCTATATTAAAATCAAATGTTATATAGGAATGAACTGGTAATATTTTGGTACGAATACAAGATAGCAAAACAAAATGACGACCTAATAGAATGTTTGAGCCTGAAAAACTGCTTATTAGAATAAATTGAAATTTTGTGCAAGCAATAAGTGTGTGATAGAAATAAAAGGATACAATTGTGATGCGAATTCAAGACGGCGAAACAAAATGACTGCCAAATAAAATATTTCCCCTTCCTAAAGTAAACTTTGGTAAAAGGGGGAGGCAAAATTTTTATTTTTATACACATTTCTTGCGTTAGTAACCGAGATTTGTGATGAGGGAAGGGATGAAATTGAGACGAAGGAATAACCCAAACTAACCTGTTTCATAAACTTTTCGGGGTTTTAAGGGCCTGAACTTGAATTAAATAATAATTTCATTTTTTATAGTTTGTAATTATTTATAGATAGTGCATATTATTTATTATTAATAACCGTGGTTCTATTAAAATTTAAGTGCAATGGACTTCGGTATTTGTTTATGTTATTAGGGACGTCCAACACAGTAACCTTCGTTTATGCCTCGAAAACTTGGAGCTTGATCTTTAAAATACAAATTGTAATAAACTCTAAAGAAATAAAAACGGCTACAAAAAACCACAAAATATAAAAACTAAAATTTTATTCCATCTTGGAAATTCGACTTTATGATGTCGGCGTCAAACTAATAAAAACAGTACGTAGACATTGGTGGACCTAACTGTTTTTCTTGTAGTTAGTAATTAAATATTAATCGGACGCCGACTTCATAAAGCCACATTTCCAAGATAGGGACACTAAGCGGGAAATTTTGACGGCCCCCCCTGTCATGCTAAAAATGTTTTCGGACCATCTTAATAAAAATATGAAAAATTGTTACATTTGCTTATTAATCCGCTTGATATTGTTAAAAAAACCCGTGTTAATTCACAAAATACTTATACATGCATGCATGCTAATGCAGTGCCTACGTGCAGGCGAGTAACACAGCTTGGAGTTATAAGAGGCGTGATTTACAAGTTTTTTTTACATTAAACAAAATACGACCAAAAAAATAGCACTTTTCATATAGCACACAAGCCTTATACCCTTCTTCGTACAATATAATATTATATGAATTTTAAATAATGTTGTCATTGATTCTTATGGGGGAGGGTAATTACCCCCATTACCCCCCTTGTATACGTGCCTGCCTGCGTGTTACAAACCGTAGTCTTCAACTGAAAAAATATTAAAAAAAATGGTATTATTAAACGATGCTTTTGGTCACTGTATAGTGGAAAAAATGTTTTATACATAAAAAAAGATCAAAGAAAACTGACGTGCTTTTTAAAATAATAAAAAATTGTGGCTGTATAGTGAGAAAAAAATGTGTTTAGTTATACCGGGTATCAACGAATCTATTAGACATTAAAGTATTTGATGTATCAAAACCAAATTTCGTATGGTTAAATGGTACATAAAGTGGAGAGTTTTCGCATATTTTTTACTTTCCATTCACTTCTAGTTTCACCGGAAATGACTCCTGTTTCGATTTTTTAAATGGAACACTCCTGAAGGATTCCTGAGACAGTTCTGAATCAGAATGTGACATTTTAATAACTTTTTACGCCTACTTGATTTTTAAAGCCATTTTTAAAATTGCATCTAGGTGGCCATTACCGGACGCAAATTAATCTAAGGACCTGAAATGATGATAGAATAATACAATCGCTAAGTTTTAGTGATTAGTCTGATAGCTAGGAACAAGAGAAGTCGATAAAATCGAATTTTTGTGTCTAACTATTTTTTTTTTCAAATGGCGAACCTTTTTAGACAAGCACTTTTTGAAAAGAGCATTTTTCTGCGAATCTAAGGGTACTAACTTTTTTGCGATTGGATTAAAAATATGCTCAAAAATTAAATATTACTAAGAAAAATACTCGATAATCAATTATTTACATTTATCAGATATGTCATGGACATGTGTCACGGATGTCACGTAAAGTCTGCCCAGCCTATAGCTGTTGATGAAAAGAATGCGCGACTATGCGCCTAATGCTCGGAACAACATTTTTTGTACACTTTTCTGCTGCAACTCTTCAGATATCGTCAACAAATTTAGGCGTGCAATTCTATATCTTTGGCTAACAAATAGTTCAGAGTATTAAACAAAAATATAATTTCAACTAACTTCAATACGGCTGTAAAATGTAAAAGCACAATATTCGAGTTCATTGTAGTTCATAGTGCATTCCTCCTTGTTCACGACACATTTCCGCTCGTTCAATTGCTTCTCTAAACATGTTATGCAGCATTTGAGGCGTAATATTTCTAAATATACGTACAATACTTTCTTCTAAGATTTCAAGAGTGGCTGGGACTTGTACATAGACTCTTTCTTTAACATATCCCCAAATAAAGAAATCGAGAACAGTGAGATCCGATTAACGGGTGGGCCACAGTATTGGGCTATTGGTTGCAATAACTTTATTATTAAAATGTTCAATTAAATAATTAAGAACTTCTCTGGTATTGTGAGGCGGTGCTCCATCTTGCTGGAAGTAAATTCGGCGTAAAACTTCTAAAAGTATATCATTAAGATGTTGCTCGATTTCATTTTGGAGAAAGCCTAAGTACCTAACCCCTGTTAATTGGCCTCGAAATAAAATTGGCCCAATTATTATGTTACCAACGACACCAGCCCAGATATTGACACCAAACCTTTCTTGATAATTTCCTACTCTCATTTCATGTTGATTTTATTGGATCCAGTAACGAGTGATTTGCTTGTTAAACATACCATTATTAGTAAATCTGGATTCGTCAGAAAATAGGATAAAGTTGATAAAATTTGGCATAATTCTACAATTTTGGAGCAATCAATCACAAAACAATACCCGTCTATTGTCATCGTCAGGTTACAAATGTTGGTGTAATTGGTACTTAAAAGCTCGATATCCGTATTTCTTTAGTATTTCTCTCATTCATGATTTAAAGCCAGTTCGTGATTAATTTTTCTTAAAGAAACCGTTTTATCAACTTCAACCATAGCAAGAACGTTAATCTTCATTTCTTCATTTATAATAAATCTGCCTTCCGCCATTTGATTTACTTTTTACTATTTTACTTTTTTAAAACAACACATAGTAAGAATCAAAGACAAAAAGAGAGTGTCTTGCTGTTTACGTGGGACAATCGGGTAGAAAAATTTCGACAAGGATCCAGGAACACTTCAGCTGGGTTACAAAACATCAAAATACAGATATTTCTAATACAAAATCTGCCTTTGCGAATCATTTGTTATCCTCAAAACATCGTTTTTCCATATCTGAAAATATAAATATAATTCACGAATGGGATAAAGATAAGAAGTTGGAACTTTTGGAAAAGATGGAAATAACAAAAGCTAAAACGAGCCCTATCCTTGCCTGCGTTAATGAAGTGTTTAATTTTGAGCCTTATTTGATTTTTGACAATATTTCAAAAGAATAACTATATATTTTTATTTTGCATAACCTTCAAGCTTTTTCTGTCATTTTCACCAATTCTTCTTCTTTTTATTAATGTAGCATGTACTTTACGACAGTTAGTCAAGCTCATCCTGAACAATCTCTTCTTTTTTCGTTTTGACCTATCGCCTCTCTTGAAATAAATTTACATCGACGTCTCTGACTGGTCATTCAGCGTAGCCTTGTTTCGTATTTTATTTTTCCTTTATCTGGTTACGTTTGTTTTATGTACTTTGTAAAATGTGTTTTGTTTATGGTAATGTTATATATTACTTAATTGTATTTTCCGTTGTAATGTATATTCATTTTAGGTCTGATGATGCCCGTTAGGGCGAAACATGTAACCTATTCTTAATTTATAAACTTATTTTCGACTGAGACCTAGACTTGGTGTATATATTTTTTAATATGTTCATTACCAGGTCTCTTTGAGATAATATGGACACTTTCTTCACTTATCTAATAAGCCTGTCCAGTGGAAGCCTAAGGTCGTGCGGTGACCAGAAAGTTCCACGGGAGTGCGCAAATCCGGCATCGCTTTGAAAGAAAAGGATATACTTTTCAAAGATAAAAAATAATAGTACCGATCAACAATTTACGGAGACCACTTTGCTCGACAACCCGTGGTCGTTTCCCATTGGGCTGGAAAATGACGATGAAAGCAGAAAAGTGGCCGCCGACTCCATATTGGAAGAAAGAATGAAAGAAGACATACAAGTCCAGTAGATCTAGAAATCTAGCATGCACCCCGCGGACCCTTGTTAGACATCTCTGGTTTAAAACCTAAACATGTAAGACATTACAGAATCTACGTATATTACTTAAAAATTAAAACATATATTTTGAAAAATATAACTACCTTGGGAGGAAAATGAACTCAAAAAGATCAAACAGTGATCAATTTGTTTTTTTTAGATTCTTCTTTTGTAAATTGATCAATAATTATGTTACAAGTCTTAAATTTATGCAATATTAAGAGGTACGTCCGCGCTGGACCCCTTTTTGAGGTTCGGTCCCTAAGCGGCCGCTAACCCCGCTTAGTGGATAAAACAGCACTGCCACCGTGCACACTGAAATAATAAAAACATTGTTTCTCAATATGAAAGGAAATCGCTCTTAATCACGACAAGGAAATATTTGATATATACGATTGCACATGATTACATTTTTTTACTGCAACAATTTTAATTTTATATCTTTAAAGTGCACTGACCAAGTTGCGTGTCATTTTTTATAATCTGCGTGTTTACCATTTTACAAATATTTTTAGTGATTATCAAAACAACCCGGCCGCTTTAGTATTGAAATATTTATTCTTTTTTTAATTTTATAACAGCAAGAAAATGCTGGTTAGCTCAAAATGATAGAACAGCAGATATTATAGTCGAAAGTTGAACTAAAACAACACATTTGTTCACCGAAGTAGGCCTTACAACGTATATTTTATAATGTTCTCCCTCTATTTAACCAAATTTAATGTCACTAAGTGACACAAGGTATAAGCTAACAGGATGGTGGTTATATATGGGGAATAGTATTATTGGATACTACAGTGTTTGGAAAAAACGAGATTTTACTTCATCCTAAATATAAAATAGTTAGGAATACTATAATGTTACAAATTACAGTGTATAGCATTAAATTGAAAAATGCCATTTTGGATGACAAAAAATACACATCCCCTTTGTTTATAAATTATAAAAATATACTTTTTTTGGTTTCTATTTCATACATACTACACTATTAGGTTTTAGGGTACCGAATTTTCAATTTCAAAGCTGAACTATCTCATTCAAAGTTCGGATAATGTGGAATGCGTTAGTGTCCCAACAGACCTGATATGAAACTTCTCGACAATTAATACATGAGTAAAAAGAACTGGCTGGTAACTTTCTGCCTGGCAGGGAAATTTCCTGCTTTAACAAAATGTCTTTCCTTAGCAACCAAGTGGAATGGGTTAGCGTTTACTACTACAGAAATAAATTTAACTTTTAACTCTAAATAAATTTAACTTTTAACTTTGAATGTGGCTGGCCTAGGTCATTTAAAGTTCAGACTAGTCAGGTAACTTACCTAGAATTTTCAGTCAATTTTAATTTTGCAGCTTTCGTCGAGAGCTTTCATTCAAGCCCTTCCAAAACGCCAACTTATTCCACATAGAAGTATCTGAAACATAATAAATCTTGATTGGTATTGCTGACTTGCCAGGGCAGATTTGCTGTAACAATGGAGGAAAGAGTGGGCTTTGTAGAGCGTATTAGTACCTGATTTCTATAATATATAGATTGACGGCATAGTAAACGCAAAAATGTGTACCCATTATATTTTCTTACAAGTAACAGCGAAGGGTAGCAGGAGCGGTATAAGGTCTGTGAAAATTCGATGAGGTGCCATATATCTGATCTACACCTTTAGCCATTTTACAACTTGAGCAAAACTAATAAATTTGTTGGAGAAGGAAGGTAAATTTAAATTTCTCCACAGGCGTAGTTTTATGTGCCCATTCCAATCCTTGAATTATGATTATAATCCCAATTATAACAACTTTTTCCTGTACATTAGACTATTTTAAATAATGTACAATTATCTATAAAACGACCTTTACTACTTTTAATGGCTTTAAACGCGGGTTTCGTACGCTGTTCTTTAATACAACATGCAGATTTTTTGTAGTTTTAAATTATAACCTAAAGGCGTTTAAAATTGTTATGAATGGTTAAAGGAAGTCTATAGTTCGTTCTCGATTTCTGCTTACTGAAAAATAACCAAATTAACATTTGAGCTTTTTAGATTCCTTCGCATACTCGAAGGAGTTAATACTGTTAAATTATAAATACATTAGAGTGAAATATACACATTAATCAGGTAATCAGATTAACTAAAAATATTCTGTTTTTATTTGCCTTTGTCGTATGGGGATGACATGGTAACATTTTGGTAACTATCCAATATGGCGAAACAAAATGACGGCCTAGTGAAATGTTAAAAAAAATTGTTATTATTATAAAACTACTTATCCAAGGTATCTCAAATTTTGCACAAACATTAATTATTATGTTGGAATCTACTAGAAAAATTTTCGTTTATAAATCCAGCTTGAAAAACTACTTAATGTATTGCAAATTGTGTGTCATAATTAATTGTGGCATAGGGTTCAACTAGTAAAATTGTATAACTAATTGAAGATGGCGGAATAAAATAGCGGCCAAATAAAATGTTTGTAATAGTGAAAAAAATCAACCTCTCAGGTTTTACATATCTGCACGTTTAAGCATCCCTAGATGCCAAAAAATTTGTTTTATCAATTCCGCCGGTCTGTCTGTCGGTCTGTGTGTCTGCTATTTTGCGGCATAGCTTAAAAACTGCTTTCCAGACTGACTTCAAATTTTACTCAAAAATTAAGGTAATATTTTGGTTAAAATCTAATATGGCGGACAATGTTAAAAAAATTATTACGAAAAAAAGTAATTATTCAATTTACCTCAAATTTCGCAAACAAGTCCAGTGTGGATGAAGTAATGAGCTTGTAACATTTTGATATGAATCCAAGATAGCAAAATAAAATAGCGGCGTAATAAACTATTAAAAAAATCAGTCTGGAAAAATTTTTACCCCAGACATAGGTAGACGTGATGTTTACGAATAAACCAGTTTAAACTATATCCTTGTTTTTATTAATCCCAGCTGTTATGATGTATTAAATTTTAGCCACTTAACAAAAATCTTATTTCCCTTCTTCTTTAATACCTGTTCTACGAGAAACATATTTGACTGTTTTGTATTATATCGTTCTTCCTCGTAAAAACAGCCGCTTATAAGACGATATTCTAAATCATTTAATAGGTATGTGAGAGGATTAAGTGTGATATACAGATAAACTGGTAAAGTTGTGGTACGAATTTAAGATGGCGAAACAAAATAGTGACCAATTAGATATTTTAAAAAATTAACGTAAAAAATCTTGTTCAATTTGTTATGTTTTAATATTTTTATTACTCGCCGAATGCCACCACTGTTATGATTTAATAATTTTAGTATTTTGTATTAGCACTGGTAGTAAATGTAAACACTTCAACTTCTCAAATCTCTCTATTATCTTCTGTACAAGAGGGACACTTCTTACTTCTAACAAATCTTTACTCTTACTGTGTCTACTGACTTAATTCTACTGACAATATAGTACTGACATAATGACTGACCTGCTCTATACTGACTACCTAGAACTTATTTTTATATGAATTCCCTAATTTGAGATGCAGTGGCGTATCTGTAAAATTGATTAAAAAAGGTGTCTATAAAAGTAATTTGGGGAGTATTTGCTACGCCACTGCTTACTGTACTACAATGGTTTCTTTTAATGTTTTTATAGCTGAACCTTCCCAAGCTTTATCGACATAGTGTAAATGAGTTTATGATAGGTTTTTTCGGGTATAATAATATTTGGGGCGGAAGAACGTGCATAAAATAGAATTTGAAGTAGAATTTAAAATACATATTGTTTACTTAGAATTTCCCTTGCAATAAACGACCATTAAAGCAGCTTTTGTCGGAAGGTTCCGCCGAAATATAATGTATGTCTAAATATTGCATTTACGTGTCAAACTATCTCTAGACTAATGAATATATAATACTTAAGACTATTCACAAATAAAATGACTATAAAATAATGGGGTCACAACACCTCCCTAAATGAGAGATTTTATAATAATGAAATTGTTAGAAAATTTCGTTCCTGAGTTAAAATATAAATTATGATACAAAATATACATCCTTGTAATTGATACTAATATTTAACAAAAGTATTATGTTCGAAATGATTTTACAAAATTTGCTATAAACTATGTTCTTATTCCATATTATACTAACCTATATAATATTGAAAACTGTTTTTTTTTTTTTTAATAATTAGGCATTCTAAATCTACTTAGATTCTACTAAAGAAATTTATTACTTATAATAAAACATAATATTATTACTTATCTAATTGATCGTCTTGAGGACGTGTGACCAATAGCTCTGCGAGGCGTGTATGATATACCTGGTTGATCGTCCTCAGGGTGATCATCATTATGAATTCTATTAGAAGTTTCACTAGTATACTGAGCTATATATCTATTACTTCTCGGGGATGGTTCAATGGTTTGATTTACCCTTACGCAAATATTTGGTATTATTCCACAACAGGAAGTTTTTCTTATACATTTTGAATATATTTTGTAAACAATAAATAATAATACAACAACAGATACAATGTAAGCTAAAACAGAACCAGAAATATTATATGTTGACAAAAAATTATTTTTTTCAAGATTTTCTGTTAGCTTTTCTATGTCGTCTAGTTTATGGCTAGCGATGTTCAGTTCAGGAATGTGCTTTGAAAGAGTCTTATAATTTTCGTTTATTAAAATTTCTGTCAGGTTAATGTTATTATATTTTATTTTTTCACAACAGTCCTCACTAATTTCTAATGGCGGAACAAACTCACTAAATATTTTCGACTGAAAGGCATTACCGTGAGGCACGAGCATCGTTGAAACACTATACGCTTTACACTGTTTTCCTATGGTGACACTGCCGCAATTTTTTAAAATAACGTCTACTGGTTTATTTTGATTAATACATGAAATGGTTAATGATTCAGGGCAAGGCACTGCAAACAGCCAAGTATTAGTTGTAAGTAACTGAATAAAGATACCTCTATTAGAATTTAATATATGTTTTTCGCATACTTCTGGAATTTTATTTGTTACTTGAAGTAACTTCATTTCACAGTTTTCCACTAAATGAGCCAATGAAACTGGTTTTTGTTGCTGACAAATCATTTTATCATCCGTTATTTTTATAAATTTATTATATTCGAGATCAGAGAAAGTTATGAACTGCTGTTTTGTTTCGTCTATTGCAATGTATTTAGAAGATGGTTGAATCAAAACAAATTGATTAGTGGCTAATAGCTTAGGAAAAGGCGATACCTTATATAGGTAGAATAATTGTGCTTCAACTAAAGGAATATTAATTATATAAATTAAATGATTATTTTCAAGTAAACTTTTAGTTCAATCGTTTTTAATATAAGATTAGAATGCATTATATCAAGAGGCACAGCAAAATCTAAACCATGGGGAAGAGAATCCGTAACTTGTGTTAGTTCATCAATTAGGCGAACTGGTGTTAAAATTGCTGGGTGTAATAAACCCTTTTTGGCAATAAGAATTGCATTAATCAAAGTCATTAATTCGAGTTGTAGTTGATGTAACATCATATTTGTCAGCGTAATGTGTTCTTCTAGATTGCCTTTTAAGTCTAAAAATTTAATATCTTTTTGTTCTTTTTCTAATTGTTTGGAAAGAATTTTAACATTATTTTTTAAAATGTTTTCATTAAAATCTAAGGTTCCAATAGTATTGTTGAAATTTGTTAGTGTAGACTTGACAACTTTAGTTTGCTCTTTCAAAAGAGCTAATGCTGAACCCTCATTTTGCGATAAATCTGAAATTTTGCTATCATAATTAAAGTAACCGAATAGAATTTTTGTAGCCTTTCCGATAATATTGAACCATCCTCGTTTATTTCTACTTAAAGTACTATAACCTATCAATTGATGTAAAGTTTCTAAATCTGAGCTAATTTTATCAAAATTATATTTAGTTGACTTTAAAAACGTGTCACAAATGGATAAGTGGTACTGAAAATTTGTATGATTACATAATTCAGAGGTTATTTTATTGTAGTTTTTTAGAGAAAGAAGTTTATTTATAATCTTGTTGAAATCTACATATGTAATTAGCTTCCATTTGTTATTATAGAGTCGCAGTTCTCCAAGTTTTTCAAAGTGTATTCCTGGGTTGTGGTCGTAATATGTGACATTATAATCGTCGCTATTATCAGAACGAAAGGTATTCAGAGATATAGTGATACTGAGTAGTATTATTCTGAAATAGGAGAAAACATAAAATTTAAAAATACTATCTACATACATTTATATTTTAAATTATTTTCTATAATACATTTATACATGTTTTTTTTTTGCTTTGTGTTAATCATAAAACTGTTTTAATCTATTGGCATGGACGCATTGTTTATTTTTGCCTTTCTGTATTATAAAATTAACGTCAGAAGTTTTATCTATTATTATATAAGGTCCAATCCATAAGGATGTGAGTTTTTTGCTTCTGCCTCTTCGCACTGATTCGTCATAAAGTAGCACCTATTTTAAAATCTCTAATTTTGCAATTTTTATCGTAATTTTGTTTTGAAACGCTTTTACATTTCAATAGATTTTCTTTAGCCAATTGGTTAGAATATTGTAATTTTTGTTTAAGATTGGCAACAAAATCATCATATGTGTATTGAGTTTTCATAGGTTGAATAATTGAAGTAGGTAAATTAGGGGTATGGCCAAATAAAAGTTCAAAAGGTGAAAAGTGGGTTGCAGTATGCGGAGTTGTATTATAAGTAAATGTTGCAAATGCAATCCAGCTATCCCAGTCTTCCTGACTATCTTTGATAAAATGTCTTAAATACTCCTCTAAGACTCTATGAGAACGTTCTAAAGCTCCGTTGGATTCTGGATGATAACTAGTAGTTTGAACCTTTTTTATTTTTAAAAGTTTGCAAGTATTTTTAAAGATTTCACTTAAAAAATTTGAACCTTGATCGGTAATTAGAGTTTCAGGTAGTTTCAGTAGGTAGACAAATTATTTTCGTTACGAAGTAATAAGCTATTGTTGAGGCTTCTTGATTTTTTATAAGGACATTAATATTATACTTTGTCAGGTCATCTTGGAAGGTAAGAATATATTTGTTACCTGCTTCCGTTTCAGGTAAGGGACCAACAATATCGAGAAAACATCTTTCAAAAGGTTTAGTCGCGGTTGAAGTTATGACCATTGGCATTTTTGTTTTTCGCGATAATTTGTTTTTTTGACAAGATTCACATTTTTTTATAAATCTTTTTACGTCTTTTTTCATGCCTCTCCAGGTATAAAATTGGGATAATTTTTTATGTGTACGGGCAATTCCTTGATGACCGCCTAAAGGAGAGTTGTGGAATTCTTCTAATAAGGTTTCCTTTTCAGATTCAGAGGGTTTTATTAAATTATTATTGTAAACTGTTATATCTACATTAGAGTTTTTAAAAATATATCTTATCATGGGATAAATAATTTCCCATTTTACTAACGGGTTGTAATGATATTTAATAAATGACAATTTAAGTTTTTTGTTACTTACAAGATTTTTTAACTTTAGTAGACAAGACCATATATTTTCATAATTTGTGTCATTTAACATATTTTCATTATCATTGAGTAAAAATATATTACAGTGGTTGTTTTGGTACTGAGAGACGGAAGGTATTTTTAAATCGTTTTGAACGTTGTATGATGCAAGAAATTGTTTAATCTGATTATTTTGTTCCAAAATATTAAATTGCTCTTTGTTAAAAAATTTGGGAAAAAATAATATTATAGGATCTGAATTATTTATCTGAAATAAATTAGCGTTGTTTTCTTTTAATTTTGTGTCAATAACAATATGTGTTTGCAGATAATTTAAAAATTTTTGATAATCTGTTATCATGTCAGCGTTTACCGTTTTAATCATTCTACTTAAGGCATCAGCATTTGTATTTAACTTTCCGGCCTTATAAATAATTTCGAAATTGTATTCTTCCAATTTTAACCTAAATCTTGTAAGACGCGACCCAGGGTCTTTTATGTTAAATACATAAAGTAAAGGTTTATGATCCGCAACTATCTTAAAATTTGTTCCAAAAACATATGGTCGAAAATGTCTAACTGCCCAAACAATTGCCGCTAATTCTTTCTCTGTCGTTGAGTAGTTTTGTTCGGCTTTATTAACAGTTCTACTAGCATAAGCTATAGGTCGATCATTATTAACTTTTCCTTGTGATAAAATTGCACCAATCGCATAATTACTTGCGTCAGTAGTTATAATGAATTCTTTTGAAAAATCTGGGTACTGTAGTACAGGAGGAGAAGTAATGTTATTTTTAAGCGTTTGAAATGAAATATCACAAGCATGGTCCCATTTAAATTCCGTATCTTTCTTGAGCAATTTGGTAAGAGGTTTTGAAATTTTCGCAAAATCCTTTATAAATTTTCGATAATATCCGACAAGCCCTAAAAATGATTTTACCTCTTTTTGATTTACTGGTTGAGGAAACTGTAAAACACATTCTACTTTTGAAGGATCAGGTTTGATGCCATAATCTGTTATAATGTGACCTAGATACAAACATTCTTTTCTTAAAAATTCACATTTTAATGGTTGAAGCTTTAAATTATGCTCCCGAAACCGTTCAAATACCTCAATTAACCTTTCATTATGTTCTTTTAAATTATTAGCATAAATTACGACATCATCTAAATAAATAAAACATTTTATGCCACTAAGACCGCTTAAGACTGCATTCATTAACCTCTGAAAGGTTGCCGGAGCTCCTTTTAGGCCAAAAGGCATCCTATTGTAAACAAAATGCCCCGTAGAAGTACTAAAAGCTGTCTTATTTTTATCATTTTCGTCCATTTGAACCTGATGAAATCCATTGGCTAAATCTAAAGTTGTAAAATAATGCGATTTTCCTAATTGGTCTAAAATATCTGTAATATTAGGTAATGGAAATGCATCCCCTGCAGTCATTTCATTAATTTTTCTAAAATCTATGACCACGCGAAATTTAGGTAAACCTGATGAATCAGTTTTTTTAGGAACTACTAATAAGGGACTATTCCAAGGACTGTAAGACAGAGAAATTATTCCATCCTTTAACATTGCATCGGTTTGTTCTTTTATAACCTCCCGATGTTGAAAAGGTAATCTATAGGGTTTAATATTAATAGGTCCCTTAGTAGGGTCTGTAGAAATTTTATGTTTTATTGTGTTTGTACAAGAGAGTTTATCACCTTCTAAATAAAAAATATCGATAAAATTTTCACAAATTTCTAGAAGTGAGTTAGTTTCTTTGACATTTAATCCTTCTAAGTTGAGAGAATGTTTCAATTTTTCTAAACGTTCAAAGTAATTTATATTCGTGTTATTTTTAATATTATTATTATTATGACTAAGCTCTATAATGTCAAATTCGCCTTTAGTGATAGGTTGTACGTTAACTCTGGGTAACGCAATTGTTAAGGGTTCATTAGATATATTTAAAATACTAATTAAACATTTATGATTATGTACTTTGGTCAAAGAAGAACCTATATAGAGATTTTCAGCAAGTTGTTTCGATTTTACGATACCTTCAGTACCTGAAACGTTGGTCAAAGCATAAGTTATCATTTCACATCTTGGGGGTATAGTCGTTAAAGTCTCTGAAGGCAAAATCTTAAAGCAATTGTCCTCAAAATAAACAGTTTCTTCTTCATAATTAATTTTAGTTTTATATTTTTGCAAAAAATCGCGGCCTAAAATTCCGTCATTTTTTATAGGAATGCTATCTGGTACGATATGAAAAGGATGAATTAATATTTTATTATCTTTTAATTGATTGTTACATTATATAGACCTTTCGTAAAAACCGGTTCTTTACTTATACCTTTTAGTTCAATAATACAGTTTTGATCTAGCTTTGAATAATCTTGTAAAATCGACTCCTTTAATAAACAAACATCAGCTCCTGTATCTAACAAAATTTGCAATTCTGACTTTTTAGTGCCCAATGAAGTTATTTCAATTATATCTAACTGTTTACAATTATTAGAGAATAATACTGGCTTAGGAGACATATTATTTGAATTATTACGAGTTGGTTTGATTTTAATATGTTCTAGTGGATTCTTATTATTTGAACAGCTACTGTTTATACTGATTGAACTTTTTACGAAGCGCTTGGGGGGCTGTTCACAACCAAGGCTTCGTTGTCGTTTCCCGAAAATTCTTGGACAGATGTAGTTGGTTGTGGAGGAGAAATACTAAGATTGTGTTGGAGGCTACTGGGGGGTAGAGACGTTATAGTTTGTATTTGATGAGAATTATTGACAGGTTCATTATTATAGTTAGGACGGTATCGTCGCTGTTGTTGAGGTATCTTTGAAAGCATTTGAGGTCTGTTTGAACTGTATAATTTTGACGATAATTGTTCCCATTATAATTATTGTTAAAATTTCGTGAATTTGTATTTTGATTGTAATTATGATTATCGTTTCCCCTGTAAGAAAAATTACTTTTAGCATTATTAGGTTGTTCCTCGTTATAATTTTGCCCATTTGAAGAATTTGCGTTAAAATGTTGTTGTGGACTGAAGCTTTGATAATTAGGATTATTAAAATTATTTCTTCCCATATTTTGTTCATATTGTATAAGTTGCCTACATTGAGAAGTTATATGATTATTTTTATGACAGAACATACACAAAAGTTTAGGATTTTGGTTATTAAAATTTCTATTTCCCTGACCCACAAAACCTACATTTTTAAAACTTGAATTTTTTGCTCTAACGTTGTTTTCGAGTTCCACTTCGATTGCTAATGATAATGCCCTGTCTAAATCTGTTGTGTTTTCAGCAATTACTCGAATTTGTATTTTTTCATCATTTAGCCCTTGTCTAAATGTGTTTACTAAAATTGACTCTAAATTTTCTATTAATACCTTAGCAGAATTATGTTCATAATTTAAATGACAAGTTTCTTTATATTTATTATGCAGGTATCTTAATCTATCTCCATATTCTGTAACGGTTTCCCTAAAGTTTTGTTTTATATTCATTATTTGAGTTAAAAAATGAGAAGGCGGTCTTTTATCCGTAAACTGTTCTAAAAGAAAATCTCTAATTTCGTCCCAATTTAAAAATTCTTTATATTGTGTCACCTCTTGAGCTTTACCTTTTAATTTAGTACCAAAAATTAATTTAGCTAATTTATTTTTTTCATTTTCTTTCACAATATGCATTACTGCGTCACAGTTTTTTAGAAAAAATTGAAGCGAATTTCCATCGCCGTAGCCGTCAAATGAATTTATTAAATTTAATACATCAATTGCATCTTTTCCTTCAGCCATTTTTTTGTTTGTTAAAATTATAAAGATTAAATACTAATAAAAATTTTGGGTAAAAATTTAAATATAGATAAGTTATACGGTCGATTATTCAATTACTTTTTCAACACACAACGTATTTGCAGTACCTTTCACAACAGGAAAATAAAAGAAAAAAACTTACAGCTTCATCCTTAGTTAGCTGGAACGTAAGGCGAATTTCCTCGTTTTCTTTCTTCTTCTCGAAACTTGTTGCGTACTGGGCGCTCCTCCAAGTCTGTTGAAACTTCCTGTCTTTGGTATACCCATGTGGTTTAACTGGTGTGATTCCTGCTGCGTTCTAGGCGCTCCTTCAGAAAACACGGGGTAGTATATCCCACCGCTGCCACCAATGTTATGTTTTAATATTTTTATTACTCGCCGAATGCCACCACTGTTATGATTTAATAATTTTAGTATTTTGTATTAGCACTGGTAGTAAATGTAAACACTTCAACTTGTTTCAAATCTCTCTATTATCTTCTGTACAAGAGGGACACTTCTTACTTCTAACAAATCTTTACTCTTACTGTGTCTACTGACTTAATTCTACTGACAATATAGTACTGACATAATGACTGACCTGCTCTATACTGACTACCTAGAACTTATTTTTATATGAATTCCCTAATTTGAGATGCAGTGGCGTATCTGTAAAATTGATTAAAAAAGGTGTCTATAAAAGTAATTTGGGGAGTATTTGCTACGCCACTGCTTACAGTACTACAATGGTTTCTTTTAATGTTTTTATAGCTGAACCTTCCCAAGCTTTATCGACATAGTGTAAATGAGTTTATGATAGGTTTTTTCGGGTATAATAATATTTGGGGCGGAAGAATGTGCATAAAATAGAATTTGAAGTAGAATTTAAAATACATATTGTTTACTTAGAATTTCCCTTGCAATAAACGACCTTTAAAGCAGCTTTTGTCGGAAGGTTCCGCCGAAATATAATGTATGTCTAAATATTGCATTTACGTGTCAAACTATCTCTAGACTAATGAATATATAATACTTAAGACTATTCACAAATAAAATGACTATAAAATAATGGGGTCACAACAAATTGACTTTAAATTTTGCAGAAAAATTAAATGTGAAAATAGGATAAACTGGTACGAATTCAAAATGACTTAACAAAATGGCGATATGTGTCAATATAAAAACTACTTACTGAATTTATTTTAAATTATGCGCAAAGTCAAGTGTGGCATAGGGAGAAAGAAAATGGTAAAATATTGGCAGGAATCCAATATGATGGAACAAAATGCAGCCTGATAAAAATGTTTGAAAATAGAGTACACTAACACACACACACACATACACGCCTCATAACAGTTGTGACCATAGCTTACCAAAAAATTTTTAGATTGTCGACTTCAAGCCTTCTGTCAAAACACATTTGCAGCGAGCTCGCCGCCGCTCGTGACGCGAGCTCGCAACTTTTTTTAAGGAGCGCTATTTAAAATATAGGCTTTTTAAAAATTATACTTACAGTTGAACTAGAAATCAATGTTTTATCAAATAATTTAATTTTAGAGCCTTTAAACATACGTTTTTATTGAATTTAGTTTAAAATGCTAAAACTAAATTAATTAACCAAACATTGATTTCTAAGTTTATACATCCAGGGAATATTTTGTCATAGAAGCCTATATCAAGATATTTAAGAATTATTTGAAGAATAAATGAAATATTAATTTATTTTATATTCAATCATCCAAAAAATCTTGATTTGGGGCTTATATGACAAACTATGCCTTTGATGTAAAAACTTAGATATCAATGTTTTGTTAATTAATTTGGCATTTGAAACTAAATTCAATAAACATTTAAGTTTAAATACTGAAAAATTAAATTATTTGACAAAATACTGATTTCTAAATATATTTATATGGAACTCCGTACTGAAAGTTTAAAAAACTTAGCGGTAAAAGGATTGTTTAGTTCAATTTTACTTTCACATCGCTCTGCTCCGAAACCATGCTGTGAACTTAATGTACCTTGCCCTTGAGGTACACAAGTGCATTTGCAAATTAATTACCATAATAACTAAATCTTATAGGCTACAAAAATAAAAAACAGTTTATAATAACAACATTTATTAGGCTAATTGCTTTACATTTTTAATTCTTCAGTTTTTATTTTTCAGGGATAAATGCCTCTGCCACACCATTTTCTTTAAAATTTTCTTGCAAAAAAACTACTGTCTAAATATTTTTAGTGACTATGAGAGTATAAGTATTTGATAAACACAAAAATCTATCTAAAAATCTACACCTTCACCAGCATATTAAGTAGGTTCCACTGCAGATGTTCCTTGGGCTGTAATTATATCACTTTTAGAAGCTAGCATTGTACTGGTTGTATCAGGGCAAACTGTAAATAAACTAATTCTAAAAAAATGTCAAACAACTACACATTTAAAAAACTCAGAATTTTATTCCTCCAGTCTGTTAAAGATTATATTTAAAAAGTTTAATGACCTTCTATACATACCTTTAAGAAGCAAAGTTGGTACGGCATTGTATTTTAAATTTGTTCGATTCTTTTCAATGGGAAATGTAGCATCTTCTGCAAAATGCTTCTCACAAACTCTAAAGGTATGTCGTGTTTTCCTATCAGATAAGATCTCCAGTTCACTCCTACCAATAGCTTGGCACCACAAATTTCTAATCTGTAAAAGAAAATATACATTTATTCATTTTTTTCACACTAAACAGTTACAAATGCTAAGTATATAAAATTACAGACATAAATCAATTACTCTGAAATAGAAATATAAATAACGCAGACATACAGAAACATTTTTATACTTTTCACAAAGCGCATAGAGGTATAAAACAAATTGTGCAAGTATTCGAAAGAATGTTTAAAGATAGACTTCATTTTTTACATAAAACAATCATATTTCTAGATTTCTTGTTCTTTAAATATCAATCTACATAGCTATTAGACGAAAAAGCAAATATGAGTTGGATATAACAAAACATAAAGTACAACTAGTAAAAAAAAGTGATGCTTACATTTATCTTTACACTAATTATTGTCGGAACAACTAACAACAGATAAAATTGTAAATTAAATCAGATTATGTATTGATTTGGATTTGCCGTGTAAAACTTTGTAAAATGATGATGCAATACTCTGAGATTATTTATTTTAAATAATATTTATATAAAACTTACCTTCTCATCTTTTGGTAAACAGTGCATTTTTGCAGTATTATTGGTACTGTTGCACCCAGATCGAACACTTCGATCGAAAAACCATTGTCAATAATATATGATGCACACCGTTTCAGAACCAATTTAATAAAATTGTGATATTATAGCACCTATAAACAGAAAAACTCTCAAATTATAAAAATCAAAGTTTAACGACATTAAAGCATAACCAAACAATACAAGTCGTCAACGTCAACTAAATTTGAATATGACTGACAAATGACAGGAAACTTCAAAATCCTCGATACTAGCGACGCTCGTGACGCGAGTAAAAATTAAAATACAGTTCTGTCAAATGACGAGAGTGCGCATGCCCTGGTTGTGACAACGCATGAATAAGCATCAATTATGACACATTTGATCAAATATGCGCTGTTAAATGCCCCATCGTACAGCGGTGCAGGCAAACTTTGATTTTTAGGAATACCTTCCATAGGAAGGAATCTGTGATGAATTTTCACTTGTGACACCATTGTCATAAGAATTCGATTACATGAACTGTGTAAATGTGTTGTTATTAATATTCCAATGCATGATACGTGTTAACTCGCGTCATCATAATTATAATGTTTCCGACAAACGTGTAATCACAATGTTGCCGAGTCGAAATAAGTGAGTGATATTTAGGAATTGTTTTATATTTTATCTTTTTTTTTTGTTCGGCTAGGGCATAACTAACTTATTTCCTCAGTAAATAATAAAGGATGGGGCTTCAAATAGAAGGAGCAACTTTTTAAAAACCGTAAAAATCTAGTTTTGCCTTTTTGTATGCTTTTAGGTATCGTATCAGTTATTTATATAAATAGAAAAAGTTCCAATACAAAAGTTATACATAAAGTGCGTCTCTAGATTCCAAAATCTATATATATATATATATATATATATATATATATATATATATATATATATTTTACATGGAACACCCTGTATATTTTAGTGTGATTGTGTACAGCATACCCTGTGTTCAAATTCAACCGTTTTTTCAACATTGCGACCTGAAAAGTGGGTACTTTAGCCGCTTTAAAAGGAAAGAGCAAAATACTGAAAAAATCTATATTTCTGGCTTAACCGGAAATTAATGTCAGTAGAAAGGTCGATGAAAAGTAAGGTAGAAAGTGCAAGCCGTTTTGCTCCAATCTTTTGATTTTACAGCCCTTTGAATAGGTTAAAATGCCACTTTTCAGGTCACCATAGGTATTTAAAATACAGTTAAATTTAGAGATAGGGTATGCTAGATAAAATATGCTCAGAATTTTATCTAGAATCCGAAAAATATACAGGATATTCCATTTAAAAAAACACAACTTTCGGTGATTGCCAACTTATGAGCATTCCTTTGTATATGAAAATAATTTCGCGCCCTCGTGTTGTGAGAAGTGAGGATGTTAATAGAGAGTAAGCCATAAAAAGTAAATTTTCAAATAAAATATGCTAATTTTGCTATTTTCTTAATACGTCGGTAAATTTATGCAAGAATATCACAAAGATCTATTTTCAATAGAGGACAAGTAAAAATATTAATTATTAATTGTGGCAGGTACAGGGTTATTGTTCCTCATATTTAGACAAAATCTGATGGTTTTATTATAAAATACAAAAAATAATTTTAATTACAGAAATTGTAGGGTAATAACAAAAACAAACGAACATGTAAAGCTATTAGAAATTAACAACCTTGTATATCACTAAATGATTGGTTTGTACTTGAAATATATGAATTTTTTGTACTTAAAATTTTCACGTATTTTCAGAGTTCTTTTTTTGATAATATCAATTGATAATAAAATTTGACTTTGAATAGCTGTCAAATTCCATTAATTCCAACGGATGAAGTTGAAGTAAAACAGCTTGTAGTTTCTCACCTTAGTTTTTGAAAGTATCCAGTCCCAGTTGCTTTTAGTTTAATATGAAATGCCAACACGAGGCTGTCAAGTTTACACTATCATCATTAGAAAAAAGTTACTATGAAATACATCCCACATAGCAAGGAAAGTATATTCACGTTCGTATCATATAACATGCGTATTCTATTACGAATATGTAATTCATATTTTATAAATATATAGTGCGGGACACGAAAGAAAACCGGGCGGAGTCAATCGGTTTAGGAAGGTCGGCCAAGAAATCTCTTTAAACCAGTGGTGTCCCGTCGTTCTTCAAATAATATGGCACTCCTTTTTGACTATACACACTTCAGATAATTAAAAAATGTAACTATGCTTAATGAACTTTTATCTATATCTGTTTTCTTTCGTGTACCGCACTTCTATATCTCTTTTGTGTTGTAAAAACGGCGAACTTTCGAATTTTAAAATGATTTAATTTTGATTTTTCTTCATCGATTTACCTATAAATATATTTTTTCTTGAGTTCTGTCATTAACGGTTCCCGGACTACTGCCTACGTCCACTGTTATTGGACCACCCAGTATAGTGATACACGATTTACAAGTCCAGATTTTACAAGGGCAGCCAGCATCAGATCCAGTGAACGAGATTATGCCAAAAGTGGCAGTCTATCTCCGTTTATCATATTACTTTATACAGAGGCCGTTATTGTGAAGTACTATACAGGGCGTTTCCTAATTGCGTGCTGATGTTAAAAGGGGTGTTTTTATGTCCTAAAAGTCTTAACTTTTGAGATACAGGATGGTAAAGTTTAAAAAGAAAAATTTTTTTTTCATTATAATTCTGATGCTATTGTAGGTAATTGCATGAAATTTAATACACGTCTTCTATGCATTAAGGAGCATACGGATTTACCCAGGTTAATTACATATGCGCGCCACTGGTAGAAATTTTAAAAATTGATTGTTAATAAAATATGCCTTTTTATGCATATAAGACGTGTATCAAATTTCACACAGTTATTTATCTATAATAGCATTAGAATTAGGATTTAAAAAAATGTTTTTTACCCTCTATCTCCAAAGTTAAGACTTTTAGGTTCATATTAAACTTTTTTCTTAAAAAGGTCCAAAAATCACCCCCCTTTAACATTAGCACGCAATTAGGAAACGCCCTGTATAGTACTTCACAACGCCCCTGTACAAAGTAATATAATAGACGAAGATAAACGGTCACTTTTGGCATACCCGAATAGCCCAAAGTCGAACTGCATAGGTTAAAATTTTGATAAATCTTGTTCACCGGAATCAGTGCTGGCTCCCCTACTATAACTACATTGATGTGTTAATTTTGGAAAAATATGTGTTCTGTAGTTTTTCAAATATTAATTGCAATATTAGATATTTTTTGACACCCGGTATTGAACAGAAAATTAATTATTTCGAAGCAGTTTATTGACAGCTACTTTATGAACAATTTTACAAAATATATGAAAAAAAACTAAGCCATTTTTGAGGTTGACGGCTGTGATTCTAATGGTTCGATTCCTTCTAAATCGTTGTCTTCCTCTAAAAATAATGAGGTTTCGTCGTCACTGCTCGAAGATCCCAATGTGTTAACTAAATCATCAATAACCGTTTCAATTTTGCCATCTACTTCCCAGTATTTATCTTCAATAGAACGAACATGTTTAACATACGATTTCCAATTTTCAGCCGATATTGAGTCAATCGTTTCTAATGTTATTTTATTTAAATTTTTAATTGAAAGTTCAGCGGTGTTACGCTCTCGAATATATTTTTTTACTCCTGCCCATGCAAGTTCAATAGGGTTGAGGTCGCATATGATTGGAGGCAGCCTTAACGTAACGGAGGTTACGTAAAAGACCGTCAATTTTATACTTTTTTTCTCTAGGCTTGTTGGCTGATGTTATATATATAATTGATATTTTCTCCATGTTGGATCACATACAAGATTATTCGATTTAAACCACGATTTCATATGAGCTTTTGTAGAGTATTTAGTTGGCACTTTATTTTCTACGTGAGAATGATAAGACCCATTATCCATTACCACGACTGATTTGGGAGGAATGTTACGAAGTAGGGGTTTGCAGGTCGGAACCTTCTTCAAGTTTATATAAAAATCCTCTATTATTCGTCGAATTACTTGAAAATCACCATCTTCAATTTTATCTTTGTATGATAATCGGAGTTTTTTTTTACCAGATTTTAAAGGTGAAGTAGAACACGAGCAATCATCATGTTCTCTTCGAATTTTTCTTACACTACTTTCTGAAACACCGGTGTAAAATGCAGCCCGTTCTGTTCGATTTTGAATTGGAATAGTCAAACTATTATTTTCAGCTTCTCTAGTACAGGCCTTTATAACGCTCGCAATAACTTCACATGCACCGCTTCGAATTGTTTTTCCTCTTTTGCTCGCCATCGTTACTTCGAAATAATAATTCAAATTCAACGCAACGCATTTATATATAAATGAAAACAAATGCTCGAAATGTATAGGCGCCACTGGAAATAGCTAGAACCTTCTAGCGGCAAGTGCATGGAGACTCTAGGCACATCCCAATTACAAGTGGACCAGTGCGAAATTTATTAAATCCTCCATTAATTTTCCGCGGTGGCTCACTTTATAGGTGAGGCGGCAAACAATTACAACGATTAAAATAACATAAAGTTTATTTGCGTACACAAATTTTCTTTCGTGTCCCGCACTATAACTTTGGCATGTTATTTTTACAGAATTTAGGAATATACATTGCACATATATAGCTTTTTTTGAAGGATGGTAACACCCAACAGTTGGTGATACGATTTCGGCGACAAGTGACATTTGAAATCTATTTTTGTTATTGTAAATTAAAGTAACTATTGTCTATTGTTTAGAGACAGAAATCTCATAAAATCTTTTCAGTGAAAAATGTGTTATACGTACTATTTAACTAAGTGACTTGAATTGTATTTAAAACAGTAAGTTGTTAATTAATTGTTTAGTAGGTTTAAAGGTTAGTTTGTAGGTAAACAAATTGTTGAAATTCACCAAAAAGATGTATATGGTAACATCAACAATGAACACTAAGGCTAGTCAAAGTGAAACTGCGGATGATGGGTTGTATACTGAAAAATAATAAGTAAGTTTAATTTGATTGCAACCATTTTTCAATTAAATTTCATTATATTATGATAATAATGTTTTTTTTTTTAATAAATCGAAATAATTAAAAACATTATTCAAGGGGATCTAATTCTCTATTTTCTTTAGATATAGGTATAGGTAGCATTTCAATCTACCAGTGTTTAAACATGTGTCTAGGATTAATTATTACAAAGTTATACAATGTGTCCAAGATGAGGAGGCTGAGTATGAGCATCTTGGAAATGGTAAATGTTATGAAGTCTGTTAGAAGGAAAGTTAGGCAGTTAGGAAAGTCAAAACACATATCTGAATTTTTATTATATTTTTTGAAAGCTCTTTAGACCATGAATATAAACATGTATCACACTTGACCTTTAAATAAATATTTTGTAAGTTTCCCATAAAAGCCATCGGGAAAAAGGGAAGTATTACTTTTGTAGTGGGAGTACCTGAAAGTTATTTGTATTAAGTGCCATACATGGTTCTGTTCAGGACTTTCAAAAAATGCAATAAAAAAATGCAGGTCTGTATTTAAAGTAAATATATGCATAACGGTGGCTCAAAGACAAAACTTCAAATAAAATTAATAAGGCTCTCTTAAAGCTAATTAAGATTTCGTATGCGGAATTGCTTTTGGTTTTATTCTAACTTTAATAATAGCTCTTAAAAATAAAGTTTCAAAATCTAAAAATTCTTTTTTTTTAAATAACTCAAAAACTAAAAATCGTATTAAATTTTTTTAGTGTCACTTTTCAAGTCCTCTAATTGTTCAACTCTCCTTATCTTAAACTGTTACTATTTTTAATTAAGAAGCAGCTTTGATTATGAATCTATTTTTTTTTATTTCAGAGAGAATACGCCACTGTAGCTGCATGAAAATAATAATCTTCACAAATTATTATCTGCATTATGTTTTAAAATATTATATTTATTGAAGAATATATTTTTTTTCAGTCATAAATTTATATTTACTAGTTTTATTTGAGTGCGACGGTACTGGGTTTTCAGTTATAAATGCAATCCCCTGTTAACTTTAATTTTTTTACAGATACAAAAAAAAATTTGAACACAAAAGTTTCTTCAAATTGTACGAATTATTTTTGGTGTAGTTTGGATATATATATAGAATGTTTCGTTTTTCTAGAGTCAGCCTTAACTAATTTTTTCTAACATGTAACACCCTGTATATTATCGACTAAAATGAAACAGTTTTTCATTCCAATTCCGACGATATCGGGTTGATCGATATTTGCTTAAGTAGTTTTAGAAATACTTCGATTTAAAATGATATTAATTTTTATTGACGGTTGGCGATACTATTATTATTATTAATAGCCATCTATGGAGCAAGAAAATATATGTTTAATGTAGGTATATTATTTTATTAATATTCCGAAAACTACTAAATGAAATATCGACATGGAATTTGGATGAAAATCTGTTTCATTTTAGTCGACAATATACAGGGTGTTACATCTTAGAAACCAGAGTTAAGGCTGACTCCAGAAAAACGAAACATCCTATATATCTGCAAACTTCACCAAAAATAATTCCTACAATTTGAAGAAAGTTTCGTATTAAAATTTTTTTTGTATCTGTAGAAAAATGAAAGTTGAATCAGAAAATATGGGATTCCATTCGTAACCAAAAATTCTGTACCATCCTTAAGCATTATCATATACTTTGCATATGCAAGGAATTGCGTTGCAATTGGATTCAATGAAAGTACTTGAAATGGAATTGGAACGCTATATGCATTGCATTGCAATTCCAATTCAAGTACTTTTCATTGAAGCAGCATGTCAGATTTGGTGTGTTGTATCATCTTGTTGCTAAAGATGGATGGGTTTAAGGTGCTAAGGAAAATACAATAAAAACTTTGTTAGTTGTATTCGGATATGCCAGAAACAAACGTTTCAGGATGTCATCCAACATTTAAAAAACATGTGCGATATTAAAAAACGTATAAATCTAACTTTATAAAAAAAGATATAAATATGAAGTATCAAAAAATATAAAAGAAAAAAACTTTAAAACAATCGATTACAGCTTCTTTGATCTTAGTTTTTTCAATTTATCCAATTGATTTTTCATACAAAATTTTACGTCAGTCCATGATCTTCGCGCCAGTATCTCATTATTTTCTTCAATACATTTGGTACAATCCTCTTTTACGGGTACAGTGCCTCGTTTGATTGCACTTTTAAAAAAATTGAAAACGGCCGCCTTTTCTTCGGAAGACCAAGTTCGCCGAACATTGGTTTTTGATTTAGCTACTGCCTCTCCTAAAATCATATTTAATCATAACTATCCGTACGTAATCTAATACAAATTACATAAATTAATGTTTTAACTTTTATTTAGAGAGTTTCATAAAATTTAGGCCAACGTTTAAAGAGAGATTCTTTTAAGAAAATAAGACTAGAAGTTTATATGAAGATGGATCCGCAAACGCTTCGTTTTCGAGCTACAGGGTATTTATATTTTTTTTTGTTTTTTCTATACATAATTTTAATAATATTGTCTAAGGATTTTTTTATCACGAGAAGTTCGAATTTGAGTGACTTTTACGTATAAGGAGTGCCGCTTATACGTCTATTTATTCTTTTGAAGAGTCATATTTTTTTGTAGGAGCTTGCATTACGTTTTGTTTTAAATTTCTCGAAAAAGGTTGTTGGTAGGTTAACATAAAAATTATACAGAAACCTATTTTTTGCTTAGGAATAGATATAAAACAGGCACATACAGGAAAGCAATGACTTTTTAAGACAGTGAAAAGACATGTAGGTGCACCCTCTATAAGTAACAACCGTACCAAAATCATATTAGAATTATCATATCAAAAAACCCCCAAGTACCGCCTTTTCTTTGTATTCAAATTTACATTATTTCAAAAATCATTTAAAAATAACAAAAATTTAATTTTGACACCCCATATAGCTCTAAAACGAAGCGTTTGCAGAGCCATGCTCATGAAAACGTTAAGTTTTCTTATTTTCTTACAGAGAATTTCTTTTTAAACTTTTTTGAGACGCCCTCCATACTTACTAGGAGCAACCTGGGCGACAAATGATACTCGTAAGCCTAAAGTGACCTTTGCTTTCTTGATCTCACCTGTATATTCTGAAAACAAATGAAGGTATTTTTACGATTAATAGCGATACTTTTATGATGACTCTATAGGTTTGTTGTAAAGGTCGCAAAAACAAAGTAGCTACAAAGTTGCTTTTTTCCAAATTAAAAAATACATGGTGTTTGCATAATCCTCAGTTAACAACCTATATTGAAAAATGATGAGAGAATATCAATATCACGCTTGGACTTTCAAAAAAAGTAGGTATTTTTCTTTAAGTGGTTTTAATATACGCCACACTTTTATTTGTATTATTTGAATACTCTGCATGTACTTTTTTTACTCTTTTAGGGCATAAGTAGAAAGCAAGATTCACAATTTTGTTAGCATCCAAAAAAGTTTTTTGTCCTCCGTTCTGAGCAGTAAAAAACCATTGTTACCGCACTGGTGTGGTAAAATAGTATCCGTGGAAAAGATATTATTACTTTGTATTTATATTCCTCATTGTCAATGTTATTATCATTTTGTTCTCTTTGGATTTAATTTTAAAATAAAACATATACAACACGTTCAATGTTCCATAATTTCATTTTAAAGTAAAATTATTGAGGTTAGTAATAAAAAAATATATCCCACACAACCCTTTCTGCTTCGTTGGTATGTTTATAATCTTCTTTAATAGGGAGCGACAATTGTGCTCAATTTGACTAAACTCTTATTCAAAAAGACCCAGAAAAAATTATATTGTAATATTCGCTGTTTCATTCACTGCGCTGTATGGCAAGAGGCTCTGTCCTGTTGGAACCATATCTGAACATCTATACCTCCCGATTAATCAATACAGTATATTCAGTACAGCTTAGTTTTGAAACAAATAAAGACCAATCCATACATGCGGTAAAATATTAGTGCTCGCACTTCTTAGGGAAACGAATATTTATTTTCCGCAATGATTAAAATAAAACGTTGCAATTCAGAACATTGTTAAGGGTTCAAAAGTACTGATTACATATAAGTATATATCTATTAAAACGTTCAGAACAAACTAAATTTGGAATTTAAACCAGCTTCGCTGCTCGCTCCCACTCTTAATTTTTCATTAAAATTCCAAACTGGTTTTAAAACTGAAATCTACACCTGCAAATACCGCTAAAACGACATATTTCTGGATTTTTTTTTACTACGAGCCCAAGATCATAATTCTTACATAATGTCCCATATTTTTATAAATTGAAACTTGTATATCGTGAATACCCACGAACCCATAAAATACTCGATTTTTCGATTTATTTTATTTTTACCCCTTTTGCTTGTAAAACTTAAAACTTACGCGTATTTTTACTAAAAGCACAAACAGGTTTTATTACTGAGATTTATTTACTCACTATCCTACTAGAAGAAATCATTACACGACTATTTATGAAAAATTCTATTTTTCACCAATTAATCCCCCGTTTCAGCCTTTGTCCCAAACCAACTTTACCCAAAATTAATCCGATTCATTCTCATGAAAATGTGTTTTGCTACTCCCCGCTTTAAATATAGCCATAAAATGTATATGATGCTCGATGTCTCGATTTATCTTAGTTTTTATCCCTTCTCCTTTTCCCTTTTTACTAAAAAAACCCAACTGGTTTTATCA
The DNA here is from genome assembly GCA_030620095.1 of Kuschelorhynchus macadamiae. Classification (NCBI taxonomy): domain Eukaryota; kingdom Metazoa; phylum Arthropoda; class Insecta; order Coleoptera; family Curculionidae; genus Kuschelorhynchus; species Kuschelorhynchus macadamiae. Next base: position 678,370 of record JAUTXW010004079.1, read on the forward strand.
CCAAAATTTGTTTAACCGAAATCCTACTAGAAGAAATCATTAAGCGATTATTTACGAAAAAAAATCTATTTTTCTATTAATCTCCCGTTCCAAACTTTTTCCTTAAATCGATTTTTCGTTCTCACGAAAATGTATTTTATTCCCCCCTTTAAACGTACCTCCTCGAATTTTATTAAAATTTCGCAATGAAATCTGCGTACTCGAAAATCTTATTTTCACAATTAACCTCTACTTTTTGATCCATATCCATATCGGCTGGAATATAACGAGATCTTTCTGCTGGCTAGAATGATTTGTCTTTAGCGAGAGAAGTCAAACAAGAAAATAAACTATAATTTTCCAATGTATTTGTTTAAGCTTAAACCTACCATAAAATCGTTATAATGTTCTTAACTGTCTGTCTATAACTTCACATTGTTTCTTCGGTTAATATTATTAAAGTGGCGCTTATAATTAATAAAATATGGCATTCAAATATTTAAATAACATAATACATAAAATACTTACCTTATTTCATATTTAACTAAGTTAGTCGTATTTAACCTTGAACAGTCTAGTTAAATACGGCAACATAGCACGTTGGAAGTAGATGGCGCCACTACCTTTGGTATATATCTATATATATACATATATATATATATATATATATATATATATATATATATATATATATATATATATATATATATATATATATATATATATATATATATATATATATATATATATATATATATATATATATATATATATATATATATATATATATATATATATATATATATATATATATATATATATATATATATATATATATATATATATATATATATACTGTGACTATGTACCAGTGGCGGCTCGTCAGGGTAGGCCTCACCCCCAAAATAAAGGAAAAGAGAATTTTTTTATATAACTTTTTATCTATTACCAATTAGAAATATACTTTTTAACAGTTTTACAACATAATAACATTAAAAAAAAAACAAAATATAATCCCATAATAAATACCCAATACAAACCCATTCCTAAAGAAAGTGCTCTCGAATGAGGCGAAATAATTTTAGCTTGGAAAGTTTCGACTTCTGACCTATTTATCTACGGCCGGTGCCGATGCCGGCGAGTCACCTGATTACGACAGAGCGGAGAGCGGGATGGCGATTGCCGATGCACGCGTTTTCTATTGCATTCTTGAGGCGATAAATCTGTAGCTTGGATATGCTTTTATTGGTTATTTAAATCACATGACTAGCGAAATATTCCAACGGCTTCTTTTTACGTGGTGCGTGCGGCTGAGAAAGAAATAGGAAATAGATTGCGATAATCGCTGATTGAGGGCGTTCTGTCTTTTAAGGTGAATAAATACGCGTGAGTAAGTTTTTGTTTTGTTTTGATTTGGTAAGTTGGACCGTTCCATTTTTTGTATTTGCTTTTTGCTTTTGAAATGAATCCTATTCACGACATTATTGCTTCATTAATTGAAACGCCTTTTTTAAGAAGAAGCGAAACTGAAAAGAAACAGATATTAGGTAGCCGTCCGACGCCGAAAATTTTAGCAATATTTAACGATAAGAGGCAAGGTAAAAAATATTCAAGAACTTTTCAAATATCTTGGTACGAAACTTATAGGTGGCTATGCGGAAGTATTTATAAAGAAAGCTTATATTGTTGGCCTTGTATTTTATTAGGTTGCGTCAAAAATAATTGGAGTTCAGGGGGCGGATATTCGGATTTAAAAAATTTTTCACGAGCAGTAAAATCGCATGAAAGTTCAAGAGAGCATATTAAAAATTCGGTAGCACTTACAAGACTGGAGCAAAATAGGGCGACTATTGCGGATGCACTGCAAGAAAATGCAAGTCTTAATAAAATTGTTTATAATGAAAATGTTCGAAAAAACCGTTTATTATTAAATTATTTAATTGATGTTACTATTACTTTGGGTAAACAGGACTTGGCATTTCGAGGTCATAATGAAACAACAGATTCTTTTAACCGTGGCAATTTTAAGGAAATATTTGCATGCTTAATAAAAAGAAATGCCGAACTTACTGAACATTGTGCTAAATTTAGTAATATTTTTACGGGACAATCTAAGACTATACAAAATGAACTAATTGGTTGCATACATGACTATATTCAAGAATATATAAAAAAAGAAATCAATGACACCGATTGTGGTTTTTTTGGCGTAATTGCGGATGATAGTACTGATATAACAGAAAAATCACAGTGTTCGATAATAGTTAGGTATGTGACCAACGGATCTTTAAAAGAAAGATTTTTAGGATTTTTTGACGTTAGCGATAATAGAACAGCAGAGAGCCTTTTTCATTTAATACAAAACAGCTTAGAGCCTTATGACTTTAAAAATAAATTGGTCGCGCAGTGTTACGATGGGGCTAGTGTTATGGCAGGTGAAATAAATGGGCTTCAAACAAAAGTTAGATCTATTGCTCCTTTAGCTATGTTTACTCATTGTTGCGCCCACAGATTAAATCTAGTTTTACAACAGGGAACAAAACTGATTACCCAAAGTCGTATATTTTTTGCCACTTTATTAGGAATACCAAATTATTTCCACCAATCACCAAAACGGTCTTTTGTGCTTAATCAGATAGTAGGTAAAAGAATTCCGCGAGCTGTAGAAACGCGATGGTATACACGGTCTAAAATTTTAAACTTAGTGGCTAATGAATGGGACAATTTAATTATAGTATTTGAAACTATTATTAATGACTTAAGTTGTGGAACAGAATCTATTAATGGTGCAAAAGGATTTCTAACGAAATGATTTCGAATTTTGCCTTTTAACGCATATTTATAAACAAATTTCTAGTTGCACTGATGTACTGTTTCAAATATTACAGTTAAAGCATTTAGATATAAATTACTGCATTTCGCAAATAAACCTTGCCAAGCAACGAATTATTGAATTTAGAAACGAGGACCATTTCAAAGAACTTTTCAATATTGCTAAAAAAGCCACTATTCTGCCAACTAACACACGTCGAGGACAAGGTTCTAGCGACTTTGATATTTTTACTAAATATAAAATATTATATTTCGAAATAATAGATTGTATAATTCTTCAATTAGGGACGCGGTTTGAAAATTTAAATAATTTAAATTTCTTTGCTTTAGTCGATTGCACAAAATATTCGGAATATGTTAAATGCTTTCCAGACTACTTATTAAATAATTTATTAAAAAATTATCCAAACATTTTTGACAGAGATAGATTAAAGAATGAGCTTTCTGTATTGTATAGGGATGAACAATTTTCAAATTTAGATGTTGAAAAAAGTCTAGCTTTGTTATTTAAAGATTTTAAAGCAATTTTTGCGGAAGCATATAAGCTTTTTAATTTAGTTTTAACTATTCCCGAAACAAGGGTATCGGCCGAACGAAATTTTTCTTGTCTTAAACGGATCAAAACATACCTAAGAAACACAATGACACAAGAACGGCTTTCGGGTTTAGCAATGATGTCAATAGAGCAGGAATTACTGTCAGAACTTAGTGAAGACCAAAACTTTTACGACCAAATTATAGATAAATTTGCAACCTTAAAAGACAGACGTATAGATTTAATGTACAAAAAGTTTTTTTTTTATCTTATTTCATACAACTATTTATTTTAAGTTTTAATAAACTAAATTATGTTTTTATTATCGCAATCACCGCTATATTTTAGTGATAGGTGTACATATTTTACTTGTTTTGTTTACTTTTTATTTACTTTTTTTAGAGTTTATTTTTTTAGTTTTTAATGGTTTAGTAGGGCTATTGGCGATGACCTCCATTAAAAAAAAAGGTCAACGCGTCGCAGAATAATACCTCATGGGTGACGTGGAAATTTATTCACATTTAAACAAAATTAACCTCATGTAGCCTCACCCTTCAATATACTCACGAGCCGCCACTGCTATGTACTGAACTAAATTGGGCCGCACTTCACTATTCCTAACAAATGGAAAAAACTAACCAGGGAAGTTCCGGCTAAAGAAAATGTATTGATTTTTTTTAATATCACTGTGGTTTTCAAGTGTGCGGTGAAGCTTCAGTATAATTTTCCCAATCTTATATTTTATGGACAAGCGTAAACGTAACCACATTGGGACCATTTTTTCAAACCTCTTCGTATTTTATTGATACATTCTCGCCAGATTCGTCGCTAGGTGATAACTTGTTTATCTGGTTTTATGTCATGAATGCGTGTATTCTTTATTTAGTCTGAGATTCAAAATTTCCGTTGCAAATATACATTACATTCGAACTTCCTGTGTTTGAATGATCAATAACTTCTCATTAAGGTATTCGATTCTAATACTTATTTGGTTATTCTTTCACTAGCAAGAAATAAAACTTGTTATTGGATGGATAAAAAGATTGCCAATTTGTCTGTCGAGAGAAATGTTAAATATGGTTTAAATCACGTTATTTATATATTGCCTCAAATATATTTTTCTAGTTATTTTGACTCAACAAATTTCAGAACCGGTTGGGGTCAAGAACTGCTCTTCATTTTACTTTTTTTGACTATACAAACTTTTTATCGCTTGTTAGTTATTTTATATTTTCTATTTAATTTTCAGTAATATATATATGACATGAAATAAGTTGGGAAATAATCTGTTGTGTAACTTTTGAGATATTTTGTGGGAACTCGCTATGCTCTTCACAAATCCACTGGTTCCGCAAAAATTGTATTAACGTACTAAATATTTGATATTGTTTATTGATGAAAATCACAATGAAACACAAGTCATCGAGGACAAATCAAAAGTTTAATACCAGAATATATTTTTCTTCCAAAAATAAAATAAACTTAATTTAATCTTAGTGTAGTTTGACATTTGGAAAATTCATTTATCTTATATAATCTGCCTTTCAAAGCTAGTCATTTTTTAAAAATTTCTAATTATACAGTGATTTGAATAAGCCTTGAAAACTGGTTCAAATGTGCCTAAGAGCCGCAGCTCAACCCTTAGAGTAAGAATAAAAATAGAGTTCATTATTTACATATTTAGCCAATGCCGAGATTACCTCACAGTATATAAGGGCAATCGTACGACGATGCCAAGCCTAGCCAGGTACTCCAATGTTTTTACGAATTTGTATTACGGTGGATATGTTTAAACATGATGCAACAATATTATCATGCAAATAATAGTAATGTGTTTCCAATATTAGTTTCTAAGCGGTATAAAGGAATTACTTTTACTGCAAAATACAAGCTAAAATACCCAAAGCCTGAGATCAGATTACCCCACTAACAACAGTTCTAATTAGATATGATAACCCCGATCGACTACTCCACGTATTAGACCATCCCACTTTCATTGATCCGGGATTCTTGTAGTAGAGTAGTACAATAGTCTACAGCAAAAATTGTTACAGGTCACACCGATGGTGCGTGGCTTAAAAACCAATAGCGATACGTGGAACTACAATAAACTTGAACATTATAGAAATTAATTTGAGAAAAAATGTTTTAACGGTGAAGTTAATTAAGTTAAAATGATCATAGGTACCCAGCTTTTCTTAGCTTCACTACTGCATGTGTTTTATTGCATTATTGTGTAATTCTTGATCTGGTTGAAATCTTCTAATTAAATGTTGTCTTACTATAAGAAGCTGCGTTCTAAAGTGCGGTAAGATTAGGAGAACAGTGACTTTTTAAATATTTTTTAGTTCTATTAACTTTATCTTGGACATTGCGAAACTAGGAGCTTTAGTTGACCTAACTATAGTACGGCAATGTGAGTTTGCAAAAAATACCCGTTTATGTTTGGAATTGTTTTTTAATCACTAAGTAAACAGCTAGATTTTCTTTTCCAGGGGACTTGTAATCCGGTTCAGTATAAAGTAACGTTTATTTCGGCGGCGTCATTTGAAAATATTCAGAAGCGAAATGATGCAAGAAAGTCTCGGAGGTGACTTTTTTCATAATTACAATAGTTTTTTCCTATCAGAGATTTAAAATAATGATAGAATAAAATAGCATAGCGGACCAGCTCGACTAATAATTGTCCTTTTCGAATAAAGAAATATCTATACGTATATCAAAATTATAAATCTTTATTTATATAGCAATATTTTCGTGTTCAACATTATTCCCAATAATCACCTAGATGCTGTTATATGCTAACCTAACTTAAAGTGTTATTTAGTGGGTAATAGTCGAGAGGCGTCTCACTAGATTTTGAATGATATCTGGGGAAATAATAAGACATATCACTTGAGTTGGGCCAATTTTTTATTTAATGTGTTGTGAGGTAAAGGAATTTTAATGGTGATCCTTTAAGTAATCAAAAGTGAAAATGTGATCGGAAACATGTCCTAAACTGGTTAGAATTTAAGATTGAGGATATTGATAATTTAAAAAAAATAAATATTTTTTTTATTTAACTATTTACATGGAATAACAATATAAAAACTAGCTATTCTATTTTTGCCTAATAGCGCTCGCTTCTGTTTACTTTCCTCGCAAGAGGACTAGAATACTAGTCGCAAAAAAACATGTTTTGTCAATTCCGTCGGTCTGTTTATCGGTTTGTCTGTCCGCGACAAAGCTCAAAAATAATTTATCCTAATTACTCTAAATTAAAGGTTATATGAGAAAGACGTGGTGACATATATGGCGGCCTATTGAAATGATATCAAAATTACTACTAAAAAACTACTTTTGCAGAAAAATTACGTGTGCCAGGACCTTCAACTGGTAAGTTTTGCTACAAATTCAAAATGGCGGCCTAATAAAATGTTATAAAAGTTAGTGCAAAATATTACTTCATCAATTGTGTTCAGATTGTGGCCAAAAATCAAATATTATATAGAGACGAACTGGTAAAAACTTTTAGACAAATTCAAAATGGCGGCCTAATTAAATGTTTAAAAATTCGGTGTGAAAAAAGTACTTATTAGATTGATTTTAAAGTTTACACAAAAACCAAGGGTGCTAAAAATTTTTGGTGAGGAGCCATTACTGTGGAACAAAATGGCGGTATAATAAAATGTCAGTATCTGCTTACCCAAAGTTGAAATTTTGCATAAAAATCAAGTGCGAAACAGAGAAGCAATTTTTATCAATTATATGTGGCAAAACAATAATTAAATCTTTACTGTGCCGGTAAATTTCCATTTTCTCTAAAAGGAATCTTTTTATGAAGAAAATTAATAAAAGTCATAAATAATTTTTTTACAGATTGTTAAATTTAGAAAAATAAAAAAAATTAAATATAAAATTAAAAATGAGTTAACAAAGAGCAAAAAAAATGTAAAAAATGATATACTGGAGTATCGAAGCTCTATCTAATTTTTATCTAAGTAGATGTGGTAAATGAATGAATATTGGTATGTATGTATGTTGGATCTGGACAAAAAAGTTGTCGAGGTAAAAAATGTAGGTTTGTTTAAATCTGAAAGATTGTTAGATATGTAAATAAAACACACGGTTTTAATGAACGCTTTTTGTGCTGTGAAAATACAAATTCAACATGCCTTAAAATTTTTAAAAATATAATTAATTGTTTATCACAAGAAATGTTCTTATAAAAAGGTCGTAATTTTACAAAAATTAATAAAAATAGACACGTTCCCTTAGTGGAAATTCAAAAAGTATTTTAGCATAAAAATCTTTTTAACCTGAGTAGACAACATGTCGAGCTTCAAAACATCGTAAAAGCATTACAGAAATATTCACAGAGTTTCTGACACCCTGAATATTTTAACTTTCGCTATTTAGTGTGTGTCCATTTTAATAAATAAATTACAAAAAAAGCTTACATGAAAATAATTTAAATCATAGTAGCAAAATGACGTTCAGTCTTACATTCCCCGAAATATCCATTTTCAGTAAAATCTATACAACTGTTCACATCACCATTTTGAATATTTATTACTAAAAATGTATGACTTGCACTTTTGGTATCGATTTTAAATCAAATCTACATAAATGTTAAAGTTCGCTGGCAATCTCGACATTCCTATTCAGATTTTTTAAATATTTACTAAAAATGTATGATATGTATTCTCAAATTCTTCCAGATGCTGACTTTCAGTCAAGTCTATACAATTGTTAAAATTCCGCCACCATGTTGGCACCACCTTCTTGAATTTTTAAACTGTATAATATACAGTCTTAAATACCTTCAAATGCCGAATTTTAATCAAATCTACAAAAATTTTAAAATTAATCTGCCATGTTGGGGCCGCTATTTTTAATTGTCACATATTAACTAAAATTTCATAACTTTCACTTTTAAATACTCCTAGATACCGATTTTCAGCAGAATCTGTACAAATAACAAAAATCGTTCGCTATATTGGCGCCGCCATTTTGAATTTTGTTGCGCATTTTTAAGTAATCCGCACAAATATTACAATCCGTCTGACATGTTGACACTACTATTTTGAATTTTTAAATGGTGATACTCGTTAAATTTTCAGTTTAATCTACAGAAATAACAAAGTTCGACAACCTTTTTCGTTGACTAAAAAAATTCTAATTTTTTATGTCCGAAAGTATATGCATGTCAAATTTGAAAATAATCTATAATGTGGAAGTGGTGAAAAATCCATTAGAAGATTTAAACCAGACATACCAACATACAATCAGACAAGTAGTGAGCCAATAAAAGCCTGTTAAAAACATTGTTTCTTAGTTTAAAACTTTAAAACCATAACATATAAATAACTAATTTCCTTTCAAGCTTATTTAACTTAATCTTAATGGTTTGATTTTAGATAGTGATGTAGGGTAACGATTATTTCTGTAAAATTTGTACGTAATTAATTCAAGGAGTGAAAAAGAATTTCGTTTTTTTCGGATGCGATTTCATGATTTCAGATGTAATTTCATGATTTCTAAATCTTATATATATATATATATATATATATATATATATATATATATATATATATATATATAATTTCACAATTTTATCTCGCAAATCTTGTTATTATTTTCGTACATCAAATATTTTAAATTTCCGTCATTCTGTTCGGACATATTCAATTCATACCACTATTTTACCAGTTTATTCTTGTATCAGACGTAATTTTTGTGGAAAATTAAAGTTAATAGAGTAAGTAGAATTTTTAGCTATTCCGAGAACAGACCGACCGTCAGAAACGGAAAAACATGTTTTTTGGAATTTAGGGCCCTAAAACGTGAAGATCTGTAAAAACCTGGAACGATGATTTTTTCACTATTTCTCCCTTTTGCGGGAAGTAAAAATTTGCACAGCCACTGGTAGTCGTCCCCAAATATCATTGGACATGGGCCATCCCCATCTCTTAAATTATCGTAAACATTGGTCGATAGAATTTGAAAAGTAGGGGAACCATGTTGGCGCATACCCCTAACGTGATTTATGAATGGATTGCGATCTCTAGTTTAATTCTTACTCTAAAGCTCAACCAGTCAACGAATCCTCGCCCCCCCCCCACCCCTTGTTCAAACTAAAATTAAAATATTTAATATTTTATTAAAGGGTGCTGCACAAAACGTAATACCTTGTGCCGAAATAACCTTATTTATTGAAAATTATATCTCACCTCGTAACTGTGTATATTTACTTAATCTTTTCTATAGCCTGGAAATTCATGAAATAATATGTCAGGTACATTATTAGCAACATATTGATTGATGTTAAGGTAGATCTTTACCAAAGGAATAATACAGAAACGTTTTTTGATCCTGATTCCTGTAGTTTGTTTTCCAACACATGTTACAATGTTGCTTGTTGTTCACATTGATGGAAGTCTAACTTCCTGCGCGCTGTTTTTTTTCTTGTCAAAGATCTGCTACACATTAAATAATAGGCAACATCATATTATCTTCGAATAGCAAAAACAGTTTAACAATTTTTCTATTCCTGTGGACGCGCCTTAAGTTTCCATCATTAGTTATTGTGACTAAATCATAAACCTAAACTAATAATCTTATATATTTCATGCTGTGCTTTTGCAGGTTAATTGAATACATACACCATAATCATTCTTCATTGAAAGCAATATGTGTTGAAATTTTTTTGGGTTACAATCTGTGAGGTCTTTAATACACTAATTATTATTTAACCTGTCATAGGCAGAAGCTACTAGACATATCATCATTGAGAGAAGAATGTAAACATATCATTAAGCTCACGATTTGTTCTGGGATTATTAATATTATCTGAGCTTTATAATTACTGAAACTATTTGTTTATGTTCTGCAATAAATAGAATCTTAATATTATTATTACCTAATAGATTAGTTCGAAACTGTTTTATATACTTTGTCATAACTAAGAATCGCGTTTAAATAACATAATAATATTTATAATTCAACCACAATACTGTAATTAGGGATATGCACAGTGGTTTTCCGGAGTCCATTTATGGCCAATAAGGCTTATATTAGAAGTACGTTTAACCTAAGTAAATATAATATTAAAATATACTAGCAGGTCCAGTAGGCTTAAATAATAAAAAACAACAAACAAAAGAATATCTACAACTATCAAAACGAAGCGTCTTTTCAATGTTTTACAAACATGGGCTCTTAAGACACATTATTTTTCTATTATATTGTTTGAGTTATTGGTAATTATTTAAGGTTATTTGGAAATATATTAACAACATTTGATATGGAAGCTGCAGAACAATGTAAGTAAAATTAAAACGTTAATTCAATGTTTGATTTTTATTTCATAGTAGCTGTTTTGAAGGGTTCTTTTATTCGTGGTTAAAAATGTCCGATATATTTAAAACGTTTTTCTTTGGTAGAGAAAATTTATGTTTCCGTCATCAACCGTTTTTGCAACTTATGGTGTTTTTAGTAGAACATTATCTAAAGATATTTTTGAGAAGTAAAATAGCTGCCGCTTTTTGCCGCTTTATGAGATATCAACACTTTTATGTTGGTATTCATCAGTAATATTTTTTGCTACAATAAGATACATCGTACAGTAAAAATAGAAAAAACATTATTATTCAAGATTTTTTTGCTTAAATAAATTAAAAACCTATAGTTTAACATACTAAAAGTCTCCATTCCTTAGTCATCGATGTCTGTCATTTCTAACCTCCAAATGTCATCGGGAAAAGATTTTTCTTGTCTTGGTTTTGTGCAGCTCTCAATTTGGAGATTATTTTACCTTCCATGTCGTAGACAGGTCATGTGCTGCACAAAACGACATTAGCCCCGTGAAGCACCTGTCAACGACATTGGAGGTAACATAACCTAAAAAATTTTTTTTTACAGAACCCAAAGAGTCACAACAATTCAGAGGTTAGAGGTTTTTAATTTATGGTTTGAAAATAAAGAAAATTCAATTGAAAAAAGTTTACAATGGAATTTCCAATACAATAAATATTCGAGGCGAAATCTATCAACAATCCGCTAAAAAAAATAATTGAAATTTGCGACCAATTAACAAAACGAGGTAATTTTTTCTCCACAAATGAATATACTACAAACCCCGAGTACTTCTTTTGGAAGACCAGAAAAATCATTTACAGAAAGCAGTAATAGGTCAAAACGAAGAAAAATTCGAGAACTGGCAGATACATACGGCAAAAATCAATTGAAAGGTGCGTTGAAGTTAATTTTAAAAGAAGAGTAAAAAAGGATGACCTAAATTTAATTAAAACAGGTCTTGAAACTACACCAACCCGATCAGCTAAAATAATGAACACTTGGAATAATCATACGGAATAACAAAAAACCTATCAAACCATATACAAATGATGAAGCTCTTAGCCTGATAATCGATACTAGGATGTCCAAGCATAATTATCAAACAATTAGAAGAGGCGCTAAGGAAAGACACTTCGATGTTTATCCCTCTTATAAAAAAATTTTGGAAGCAAAGGTCAATTGTTATCCATCTTCTGAACATATACAGGTCACCGAATTGGATGCAAAGGTTCAACTACAGGCGCTTTTGGACCATACTGATTCGCGAATTATTTTATCTCAAAAAGATGTATTTGAAAATGTCAATACCGGCCTTACAATGACTTTGATACACAAGTGGGGTTGCGACGGAAATACCGGTCACAGCGAATATACAATACAGAAAATGCTTTAGACTCTGATATATTTCTCACATCACTCTGATCTCAGTATCATCAGTCTCTGAAGTTGATCCAAATATAAAAAAATATTTTGGCGTCCTCCACTAGATATTGTAGGCCAATTCATATTTCTTTAAAAAAAAACTGCAGCTTTGACTTTGCAAGAATCCAATTCAGTGAAGAAAGAAATTGAGGAATTACATTTGACCGAATGTAGATGTGAGAATAAAACATTTTTAGTGAAACATGATTTAAAGATGACAATGATAGATGGAAACATTAGTGGTGTTTTGACAGAAACGAGTTCAAATCAAGCATGTAATATTTGCGGAGCTACTCCGAAAATAATGAAAGACATCGGAAAAGTTAAAAAGAGGCCAATAAAGGGATCATATCTAGACTACAGTTTATCCACTCTTTACGCATCGATTAGATTTATGGAATATTTCATACACTTGTCATACCGATTGGACTTCAAAAAATGGCAGGCTAGGTCAGAAGTGCGAAAAGAGCAAGGGTTAAAGAAAGAAAGAAATTCAAATCCGCTTTAAAAGCGAAATGGGATTGAATATAGATAAAGTAAAGCCAGGAAGAGTGGAATTAGCAATGACGGGAATATGGCAAGAAGATTTTTGCCGAACCATCAGTAACAGCTAACATCTTAAATATCGACGAAGAGCGTGTAAAGCGTTGTGCGTGCATTTTGTAAGCTATGTCATCGGGATTTCCAATTGATGACTAAAAGATATTTTACTAAAAAAAACATCAAGAACAGCCATAAACCAGGATCTTTTAAATAGATTTTTAGAATCTTCTGATCCACTAATCACGGATTTAAGGAAAATGCCGAAGAAAAATAAATAAATGTTTTTACCCGAAACAATAAAATTATTTAAAGAACATTTACCATCTATGGCTCCTAAATATATTGATTCCCTCGATTCTGAATATGAAATCACTGTTTTGTATTGTTTTTTGTTTGTTTTTTAATAATTACTTCATTTAATAATACATATTCGTAAAATACTTTTAAATATGTTATATTTATATCTTGTTGTTGTTAATTTAAGACACAAATTTTATTAAATGTTATCACTGTATATAGTGACATAAATGAAAACACTTCAATGGTTTAAAAAAAAACATGTTCTTTAAAAAAACATACACATACAATTTGATAGTTACATAATTTAACCTACCAGTTAAGATTATTACGACTTTTCGTTCGAATATCGGACGGCGACACGTGTTTTTTCCTACATTTGCACACAAACGCAGACAAAATATATAACTTACATCCTAAAAATCAGAAGAGTGATTTCTTTTGGAAAGCATTCCAGGATTATAGAAAAATAAGAGTTTTTTCCTATATCATGCTACTATTCTTAATAGTTATACAAGTTTATGTTTTTGGATAGTACGTTTTCTTTCATGTTTTTTACATTAACAAAATCTAGTTTTTTTTGGCTCAGAAAAAAAAAACGTTTTTTTGTACATCCATCCCTATAAATAGGTAGGTATCTAATGTTTACCATTTCACAAACAAGCGTCAAGAAATATGCGGACAAAAAACATTCGTCAAATCCGAATTTATTCTCAGATATGAGGGGAAGCTAATGCTAAATTTTGTAACTTTTAGATAAAAAAAATATTTAAATAAGTGTAAAAAATAGGTGATTACCTAAAGGAAATCTTACAAATATGTAATTAGAAATTATTAAAAAGTAATTTAATGCTTATTTAACTGGGACATAGTAATATGAAGTAATAAAAGTTCCAATTGCTCTAATTTCCCCTACTATGCGTCACTCGTGATTCAAAAATTCTAAAACGGAAATAGAAGTTATAAAAGTTTAATTTGATATTTAAGCCAAATCTACGCTTAAGAACATAAAAATATAACTTGCGCTTTAAGTTATTTTTGCTGTTTATTTTTCCATTACCTGTCATGAGCTAATCAAATCCAGATGTGTATAGCTTGTAATTTACTAACTAAAGTTTATTTTTAAGCATAATTTACCTAATATCTACCAATTAAACACAAAATATTTTTAATCACAATTATAACCTACTTTTGGCCAAAAATGATCTTCGAGAAACCACTGTGATATGGTGGGATATTATATAGATAAAGCAAGTCGTAATACCGAAACCCCAAGATTTCTTAAAAAGAAAATTTGCTTTGCCTCAGCTATTTTTATGCTATGGATGCCAATTAATGAAGGTCTTGAAGGGAGCCTAAAATTTATTTTCGGGGCACTCAATAAGTCCAGGACTAGATGAGTAATGGCCTGTTCTACGGCATTGCAAGCTTTGCAGCTTGGGCTATAAGCGATAGAGTGAGTATTCATTAGTTTAACGCAAAACATTTATTCGTCGAGCACAGTGAAAATCAATTGATCAAATTAATTTACAGATATAATAATTAATTATTTATATGAAGATATTCAATGTCCCTGTCCCTTAATTTATTTGTAAATATTTTAACACCTCGCAATATCGTTGTGCTACTCCCAAAAAGCTAATTGCTATTCGTTCTTGCAAAATAACTCGGTTCTCTATTCAGTTTACGCATGAAAATTGTCATTATTACGATAACAATCAGTAAGACAATGTGTGGATTTGAATATTCTGAAGGTTTAGAAATAAAGAAAATCTTTATTTTTATATAATAATTTTAAATTGGTTGTATATAGTGTTTTTAAGATAATAGTTCAATAATAAGTCCATCTTTTACAATGCACAAAAGCACTTTTTCAAAAAAGTCATGCAAAAGTGCCTATGTGCTATTAATAATAATGTATCATCAATCAGCTACTACTGGAGATATGAGCATACTTTTTTTAATACCATTTAACGCATAAATCTATAATATATTTTGGAATATGCCTGAAAATTTTTTGACTAAAACCTTACCATAAGAGAAACATGTTAGAGAGACACGGAGAATGTTCTACTTTATTGAAGAGAGCCACTGGGAATACGTTCGCAAGTTTCTACGCTACATGTAGTAAAGGTATCACATCTATACTTGGACCTATTTGATAAACATACATCGTATTCCATTTAATACATTTATGAGCAATCCACATCCTATATTAATATCTCATATTTATAAACTAGGTAATAATTCCCATAACTTTAATACCTGCTTAATCAAAATTTCTCTCGGATAATTATACTAATATTCAAATTATCAACTTATGAGGGAAGACTCCGTACATATCAGGCGGCTCTGCTTTTGATTTAAATATTATCTAGATACCTTGTTCACCATTTAAGAATCCTGTCTATCCTAGCTCTTAAAAAGCAATCCAAATGTTTTATGCATATCTTAAAATTGCCTACTAAACAGGTATATGATTTCAATACTTAATGATTGTTTAAAATTCTTAAAGTGACCTCACTTTATTGGATAGTTTTTTTAGGTTGAATTTTATTTAGTTTTAAGGATGATTTTAGGAAACGATGTTTACTGTTACGTCAGTGAATGTGAACATTACTCTTAATCAGATATCATTTTTTTTAGTTTTGTTTATTTCTCACAATAAAGCATAAATTATTATTATTTTTTTTATTAAGTTTTTGACCTAAGGAGGGTTTCAGGATACCTGGAGACTTTTTTCCGATATTTATGTCAATCAGGCGCGGGTACAAAGGGTGGGTAATGGGGGTAATTACCCCCCATATAAGTCGATCAATGACAAAATTATTTAAAATTCACGTCTGCGGATTCTGAACAACACTGAAGTTGATTTTACGAAAAGGGGTATTAAGTCTGTATTAATATGAAACTGTATAGTTTAGTGCATGGAAAGCAAACTTATAAATGACCCCTCCTGTTACTCCAAACAGTATACGCGCCTGCAGTCAATTCAAATTACACCGACCTCTCTAAGGCTTTTGACAGGGTAGACCATGCCAAGCTAAATGGCAACTATCAAGTATTAGGTGGGGGAGGGAGCTTTTTAATGCGTAAATGTATTCTTATCTTTTGGGCCATGTTTACGCTAAGATTAAGTCATATCGATCTAAGACAATGTGTGTAATCTCTGGAGGGACTTAGAAGGACACCTTACATTCCTCTCGTTTAATATTTATTAATGATCTTATAGAATGGCCTAGCTTACATCTGCTTTTGTAATTACCAATGCAATTGGCAATGCCAGTTACTAAATAAATAAATCAATAAAACAATAAATAAAAAACATTCTAAGATCTTGCATATTCGCAATTATATCAAGTGTATTCAATTGGTCTTCTCGGTTTAATAAGACTAACTACAACAACCGTATTCATAGTGCATTTAAAATAAATATTAGGAAAAGTACTGGAGAAGGAAAAATGAGTTCCTGCGTATTAATAAGGAGTGCATCGAAACATTTCATGTAAAAAATGTAGCCAAGTCTCGCGACTATTCCACTGTCAAAAAGTTATGACATCGCATGTAAAGTTAAATCTGGTCTTTATCTTAGTTTTAAAAAAATCGAAACTTTACCATTACGCAGCACGACAATTGCAGTTAGGATGTCGTTTGTATTTCACATAAAACACCTTATAATAAGAACATGTAATAATAAGAACAGTTAACTTCGGTGTTGCTAATAATGCTAAAGGTTTCTGATATGATACTAAAAGTTTTTATTAAATTAATAAAAAAATCCCAGAGTTACTATTGAAATTATTTCATTTCTGCCTCCACAAAAACCTACGATAGTGAGGTTTACTAACTGAATTGTTGAAATTTTGCATGTGCCTTTACCTATATAGGTATACCAAAAACGAAAAGCATTTAAAAAATAACCAAGATATCGGCATGTGGTTTGGACTTTTTCATCGGTTTCGACAAAAAATAAAATACTGTTTTTTATAAATTATCACTATTTTGATTAACATGATTGACTTAGTTATAAAATTACTTTTAGCCGACAATCAACTGAAAGCATATTTTTACTTTGTCCATTCCTCTTTAAAAGGCACTCTACATTTGTTTCGATAAAATTACCCGTTTTCGAAAAAATCGTTTTTGTTTAACACTTTATTCAAATAATAAATCAGAATAATACAAAACATCTGCTGTTTTTATTTTTTTAACAATTTATTATTAACAAAACTTCTCAAAATTGACTTTATTGAGTATACAAGATTAAGTAATAGAGCTTTATTCCTAGAGCGAATATGTTCACGAGCACCCGATTTATGGACAAGCACTCGACAGTTGTGTGGAGGCAGAACAATTTATTCTGAAACATGTCCAATCTACGTTTTCTCCACCGACGAACCTTGGAAATGGTTGATCGGAGCTTAAGAGAAACAGATAAAAAGTGAAGGGAGATTAAATAAAAAGCTAAAAATAAATAATTTTGGTCTAATCCATTTATCCATTTCAGGAATTTTTTTGCCATATCATGGCGAACAATGGCCTCCAAGAGGATCAAGGAACCCTCTGTCAGAAAAGGGAAATTATGGATAAATTGCTGATAATCCCTCTAATAACGTCGGTCCAAGTTCATGCTACAAAGTACGACATTCATTCAGTCAATTATGCAAATTGGTTTTTGCAATGATTTAGGCAAAATCAAAATTTTATTAGTATTGTTTTGTTCACAGATGAAGCCGGTTTAACCCGAAACAGAGTAAGAAATTGCCATAATTTGCACATCTGGAATAAAGAAAATCTCAATGCAATAATACAAACAAAGCACCAACAAATGTTAATAGTTAATGACGAAGATTTTTGGGATTCATCTCATCGGACCGTCAATTTTTGAAGGCAGGTTAAACGATCTCGGAATGTTGTTTCAGGTACAACGAGAAAATATCTGTCAAATAAGGAAATGCATAGAAATACTGGGTTTTCATTTATATTTTTATATCTAGTTACAGCTATATGATATCTTGTATATTATTAATTAAATAAATGGGTCTTTTCATACCGAGTAGTCTGCAATAAAGGTTTAATTAATACCTTTATCTTTAAAGACAACCAAGAACATTTACTCTTGTATAAGGCGCAATGCGTTAGAGAGAGAGGGAATATTGTCTTCTAAATGTGGAATGAATAGGAATACATTGGCTCTTGGAAGGCAAGTGTTTGTTAATTTTCTCAGTTGTCTTTAAAGATAAAGCTATCAAACCTGGTGTACTTATAATCGGTAAGAAGAGACCTATTTAATGAAATAATAATATACAAGTTGCACATTTAAAACATATAGATTATGTAATTGATTCTACTTTTTAACAATTTTTAGAACATTTACTATAAGTTATAAATACTTTTACCTGTTTCTCTTAGGCTACGATCTACCTTTTCAAAATTATTTTGTAGGTATACTTCGATTTGAATATGTATCAGAATACATTCTTTTTGCCTCCACACAACGGCCCAGTGCTTGTTCATAAGTAGATGCATGTGAGCATGAGTGGAATGTTGTAATGACAAATTTCATTATTTTAATGCAAAATTTTAGTTATGATGTTATTCGGTTAAATAGTTTATGTTAATAAACTTGAATATCAAATAAATGTTTGAAAGACAAAGCCTAAACGTGCCGTGTTATACAAAAACCTGATTTTTTCGAAAACGACTAGTTTAACGAAATAAATATGCTGTGTAAACACAGCACACAGACACAGACACAAAATTGTAGACCCAAGAATGTGGTAGCAAGTCCTTGCCTGAGTCTCCTAACGATGTAACACAACGGCTGTAGTATGGTTTTAGAATTCTTTATAGTCTACATAAAATTTCATTAAATCATACAAGTCGGAACTTTGGGACTTTATATTTCCGTTAAGGGGCACTTACACGTTACCGAGAGTATGTCATATACTTGCCGGACACCACACTGCTCTTTAAGCAGGAAATAATGTTTAGGACATTCCCATAAAAATACATTATATTTCAAAATACTTGACTTTTCATTCGATTTTGTTTTTGTTCGCTGATCTTTAATGAGTTTGATGAAATTTAACTGCTAGTGTAACTCAATGATTTTCGGTGATTATTATAAGTTAGTGTTTAAGCAGCTGATCTTTAATCAGTTTGATGAAATCTAGTTGCAAGATTGAAGTCCTTTCGGATCATACAAACAATGGAACTCAACTTATGATCTGTTGATAGCTGATCTTATACAAAATTTCTATGTTAAAAACATTATTCCAATAACTGGATTTTTAAAATTTAAGCAAAATTTTATGAGTTAAGAAAATGTTTAATACTAAACCCCCAGATTATTATATCCCATTTCAAAGTTACGTAAGAGAATTTCAATTATGGTAATCCATATACAATATCAGAGGTAAATCCAAAAAGCAAAGTAAATCAAAATTCAATCCCACAATTCCAATAAATACTTCATGTCAAATTTTAATCAAAATTTTGATATTTTTTAATATTTAATTTACTAAAATACCAATGGTCATATTCAACTGAGTCAATTAAATGTAGAATTTATATAATTTTGGTAGACAAAACACATTCGTATTAAGAGGGAAAACAGAAAATCTGATATACAAAATGTCCACAAGTTATTAATAGTAATAAACTTACAATTACTATACCAATGTCAAACAATTTGTTTCATGTAACTTCAGCATATATTATACATGAATTTTGATGTTCTACTAATTAGAAAAATATATTTAAAATGTAATTTATAAAAATACTATTATATAATATGTATACACTAATTTGGAAAATACAATTTTCAAAAATTTAGAAAAATAATTATTAATTTGGTGTATAAAAAAGAGAGGTTTTGGTAACTACCTGAATTATTAATCAATATGTAATTCGTAATGAATTAATGCATGGCCACTACACCAATTCACAAAAGCGAAAATATAAAAAAATACAAATAATTTACAACTTAAATCTAAGAGTGTGTCCAAGCCCAAGCCAGGAATTGTAACACCCTGGAACCGGCCACACGGCACTTGTCCAGAAAGTTGACCACAAGGAACTTTCTTATTTCAGAAGTCAATAAGTAACAGCAAACATTAAATTTTCTTTTGCCCAGGAACCATTTTAATCCTTAGTATGAATGGGTTTATTTAGAATTTTGAGAATACATTTCCATATCAAATTTTAACTAAGAAGAAAAAAAGGAAAAAAAAAAGGAAAAAAGTATGGAACTTTTGCAAATATCAATAGAAGTACTTTACCATCTCTAAATAGATATTTTTTAGGATAAGATCCAGCAGCTAGGCTGACTAAGTTAAAATATTAACTAAAATTCACTAGAGAATTATCTCATGTTGCCTTCAACCTTGAAGTTTTTCAAAAGAGATCTGAAATATCCGTCCCA